>VDFB02011147.1:0-42877 GCA_007258455.2 Sequoia sempervirens
TTGCTGTAGGAAGTTCGGCTGTAGGAAGAGTGTCTGCAGGAAGAGCGACTGTAGGAAGAGCAGCCAAAAGTGTCCTGACTGGAATAACAAAATGAGAAAATGATGCTTCCTCCACTTCACAATGATTCTAAATGATGTTGTCCAATACTTCATCTTCATCTTGAAGTTGCATGAAAGAGCTTCTGGCTAACATCATAAGTTGCGCCACACAATTAACTTCCTCGGCCTCTTCACCAACATGTGGCCATATAGAGTTATCTAGATCATGGGATGGCTGAGCAAGAGGGTAGAGAGCAAGCTTTTTTGTGCTCTTTCCATCATAAATGGTCAAGTCTCTTGTCCTGCATCTAATATATGCATCTGTTGTTGCTAACCATGGTCTTCCTAGAATGATAGGGTACTCGTCGAGTGTGGCTTTAGGAGAAAGAATCATGAAATATGTTGGGTACTCCCATAAGTCCAGAGTTACCACAAGGTCCTCCACTACACCATCAGGTTTAATGGTTGAACTATCAGCAAGCTACAAGACAGTAAGAGTAGGTCTCATGCTTGCAACATTTAGTTGCTGCAGGATATCCTTGGTCATTACATTTATTGCTGCTCCCAAGTCAATCAGAGCATTCTTTATTTGGATCCCATTTATAATAACTCATACCACAAGACTCCCTGGATCATTATATTTGGGAACAATCACTTTCCCAAGCATGATGTCAGCTAGTTGTCCCACCACATGAATCATAGTGGGGTCTTTCTTTTTCTTGGCTGGCTTCTTAAGGCATGCTTCCTTAATTGCCTTGCCATAGATTGGAACATCTTTTATGGCTTGAAATAGGGGTATTTGGACACATATATGCTTCAATTGATCTATAATGTCAAAAGTTGTGTACTCCTTTTTTTCATTTTCCTGCACAATTTCCAACCTTTGAGGAAATGGGGGTGTTTGTGCAGTCTGCTTGACAGGAACCAGTTCAGGATTCTTAGGTGCACTGGGCTGAATGGGGGTATTTAGAGGCTCCTCTTCTTCCACAGGAAGCTCAGTGATAATGGATGTGGAAGGAGCTGGAAAAGTAGTTCCTAAACGCAAGTGGATGTCACTTACACTCACAACATATGTAGAGAATTGATTTGGATCATCGAAGTATACTAGCTACTGTTGTGGTTTGTTATTTGGATTGGATGTGGGATAAGTAGGTTTAGGTGCATTTGAACTTGAACTAGTAGGAGGAGGAATTATAGCAGGTTGTTGGGGCTGGGAAGGTGGTTGCATGTAACTATTTGGCTAGTTTGGCCATTGTTGTCCTCCCCTCCATTGATTTGTTTGCTGCTAATTTTTTGGGGGTGGCTGCCAATTTCTTTGAAATTGCTGCCAATTCTCCTGAGGTTGTTGCCACTAGGATGTAGAGTTTTGATGATTAGGCTAGGTATTTGGAGGGTTAATCCAAGGTTGTGGTGGACATCCTCCATAGTTGGATGGATATGGGGATTTCCATTGGTTACCAGATGAATAAGAATTGAAATATGGCTAAACAAAAGAGAGTGGATTTGGTGGAATACCTTGTCTTGGAGCCCATGTCCTCCTTTGTGCAACATAGTAAACTTGATCTTCTTCAACCTGGATTGGCTTGAACTCGGGTGCAATCTGCTTGCTGTCAATATTAGCTATCATCTTCCATCTACAATCCTTCTTCTTTTGTCTGCAATGAGGGCAATACTCTGCCAACATTTCCTCTGCCTCCTCTTGTTTCTTCTTAGCTTGAAGTGTATCCAATTGAGTAGCTAGATTGTTTATAATGTCTTGCTTGAAGTCTACCATCAAATGAGTAATCTCCATTCTTGAAACTCCATTGGTAGATGACTTTCCTATAGAAGATTGGTAAGCTCTCCCTTTCTTCGAAGCTGCCCTAGAGTAGTTCTGTCATATATTCTTGATATCCTCCCAAGGGATTTGGGAGATATCTCCTCCTCCCATCAAATCTAAGGCATCATTGCAGCTGTCATTAATTCCTCTTAGGAAAAGCATCTTTTGCGAGTCTTTATTGAGTGTATGGTGTGGAGATTTTTGTAGGCAAAAAAAAAACCTTGCAATGTAATCCTCCGGGCTCTCATCTTCCTTTTGTTGCATCCTGAAAATGTCATCTCCTCTCATGTCACTGCCCTTGCAATATTCCTTGCATTTCTCAAGGAATTTTGTCTTCATGTCATCCCATGTCTCCACAGTATTTCTACCTAGGCTCATGAACCATCTTAATGCAGCTTCTTTCAGAGTGGTAGGAAATAGCTTGAGCCTATGGGCATCAGTGATATAGTCATAACTCTTGTAGAGTATGTCAAAATCGAATGAGAAGGTATTAGGATCTTCTGTGACAAGTCCATAGAACTTAGGAAGGACTAAAGCAAGGATATTTTTGAGGTTGTCTACTTCATTCTGATGAGCAACAGGGAAAGGAAAAGCCAGTTGGTTAGGTTTGTTTCTATTTGCATCACCCATGCCTGCTTGATGTAGTTCCAAAGCAAAGGAATTCTCAAGCTAATTTTGATCTTCAAAGGAAACTTCAAAGCTAGTTAGACCAGGAAATGCATCAACAAAGGGGTGTGGATCTTCTTCTTCTTCTTCTTCTCTTGGTAGGTTCTGATATTCAACTAGCTGGAATGGATCAGGATTGTTAGGAAGGAATCTCCCATGAGTGTCTCTCGTCCTTCCTTTATGCATGTGGTATCAACTCACTATCAACCACCTCACACAAAGAATTGGCAAAAGAATGGTGGATCATTACTTTCCTAAATGAGGGGTATACTAAGAACAAATTTCATAAATACTACAACAAGAAGGCTATCAATGACTCCAAAGAACTCCCTAGTTTGACACCATCCCCGACAACGACGCCAAAAATCCTACAATGATTTAACAACTAAGCCCTTACATCTGTGATTCAAAGATTGGACATCTAAATTGAATAGCCATTTCAATCATCATGAAGGTGCATTTAGCTTGTCAACCTAGGGACGTGAACTTGAAATGGGTCAACATAGTATGTGCACTAAGGATCCAAAGTAGCCATGTTCATTCTACCACTAAGAAAAACATAATGCTAAAGATAAATTGCTTGGAAAGGAATAACATAAATATTGAACATCAACCAACAACTATACTAAGCTAAAATGCATGAAAAACAAAAATATAAGCAAACAAACAAGAAACTACTTTGTCTGCTTTGGCTACAGGAAAAGTCACATAATGGAATTCTAGTGGCTGCAGGAACAGTCAGAGCCAAATTCTTAACTAATTATTGAATAGAAAGTAATAACTGAACTAAACTAAACTAAAGGACGAAATGCTCACCAAGTGGGCCCCCTTGGATGAGTATCCTCTAAAACTAATGTAAACTCAGATGCATAGACTTATATCTTCATTTTATTCATTGGAAAACATGAGTACAATAGAGCAAGAATCAGAGCTACTAAAAACTAAGAATGCAGTACATCATCATCGACACAACCTCCTGAGAAGGCTGTGAGCATCCGGTCTCATTTATAGGAAAAGAAGTACTAACTAATCACCTATAGCACTCCATCGTCAACTCCAACGATTAGAGGGACGCCAATTTTAGGGGAAAGCATGAAAAATGGAGAGGTTGCTACGCGATGCATAAAAATCTGGGGTCGACACACCTCAAATATAGATGAAGTACAACAAATGACACCTATATTCATCACCTCGCCAACAACAATAAAGACTACTTATAGTGTGTTACAAATCCTCACTTGCATGAGAATTTCCCGTCACAACCTTTTGAATGATTCCCTTCGTTGACCTTTGCATGACCACTTTGTTAACCATTATGGTGAATGACCAGCAGGTGGAATCTTCTCAATTTAGTGGCATTGAATCATATCTGCATGGAAATATTAATACACACAATAATCACATATTTGTAACTATCTTAAAGAACAATCATTAATCCACATGTAGAATTAACACAAATAGTCCATATAACATGTTAATGTCATTAAAGATTTGTAGAGATAAAATTAGGCCCAATGTATATGGTTTTGAGGAAATATCAACATTCAAACATCAAGGTCCATGACAACTTCAACAAATAGCTCATAAATTCTACCAAAATTAAACCATAAACTAGACTCATCAGTACCTTCAAAGTACAATCAACCTTCATCATAAAAATAATACTAGACTCATCAGTACCTTCAAAGTACAATCAACCTTCATCATAAAAATAATACTAGGATGTGCAACATTAGCTCTGTTAAAAATCCTGGCAACTTTTTCATAGTGAGGCTATAATATCATAAACGTAAACCTGTTAAAAACTCATTTGAAATCTATATTTGAATTAACAATGATAAAAGAGGTAGTCATACATTTCAATCAATTTACCTTGTAGTTTTGACATGCATTCCAATTGAAAAACATAATTTAAGCTTTTCTATGGAACGCATTAACATGACCCTTTAGAAGCAGTATAACACAAACGACAATATTTAAGGTAGTACACCGCAACATTGCATATGTTTGCTCATAAAATGAATATGATATAAATTCATGGCACTTGCAATCTCACTAAAGATGCCTCAATTTTCCCAAAAAAGAAGTAACATATTGAGTATTGCTAATTTATTAAAAGAATCATCATACAAAGCTTTCATAGAAGAAATAAAAGACAAAATAGTGATATTATGAACAATAAGTTAAGGTCCAGCATTACATTTAACATCATCTCTCATAACACCAAGGTGGATATTTTATGTAGATGGATTTAATATATGTCTATTGCGAAGTAGTGAATTATGGCATAAAGGCTTAAATGTCCATAGCTTCTATGTGAGTTGGCTATGTTCCCAAGTTGGGTAGTGAGTTTGATTTTGTAAATGGTAAACAATTGCCTTAATCCATTAGGAAATTGATTTTGCACTATTACAAATCAATAATTTATTCATATTATTGGCATATAAGCTATTGATGAATATATTGGCAATAGGTGTTGTCATTGATGTCAACCCAATATGGGGTGTTATTGATGTCATTGATGTCTGATGTATATACTGAATTATGTACAAGCTCTAGAGACAATTGTTATGATGTGATATCAATTGGTGCAAGTCTACAAAGCTGTATAAGGAAGAATAATGTTCAATATGGTAACTAGGTGTGATGTGGAGGATGATAAACATGTCTTAATGAGTCTACAACATGTCTACATTGATACCATTTTAGTTTGATGAGTCAAACATAGGAATAAAGTGCAAAAGTTTCACTAAAGCATTCATAATATAGACTCAAAGGTAGAGCCATAGTTTTCTAGTTTGCATCCTTCCACTGAGAAAGATTTAGTCTTGTGGTTTAGATAATATGTTGTTCAAGCTACGAAGGTTCCATATCCAAGAAATCAAGTCACCTTCTACAGTGCGAGTTACAAGTAATAGTGTTTCGGTCTATACCTTGACATAGGAATGTAATGATGAAAACTTGATGGAATGCTCTGCATTCCTTCAGAAGTAAAGTACTGGCCTTGCAGTTTTGTAGACATGATAAATAATGTCAAATATATACTACTGAGTAGCTTCAGATGTTTTAGTATTTCGCAATATCAATTTTTAAATAATAGTGTGTTACAGTTTGTTTAGAATGATTTGTTCCTATGTATTCAATAGATTTCTCCTCTTACGCTAGCATATGATGATCAATTTATTTAGGAGACGGTTGAGGAGATATTGTGCATAAACTACAATTCTTGCATCTTGATTTGCAAGTTGGTTTTGGTTTCTCTCGGGTCTAGTGTAGAGCTAAACAATGATAATTTTGATGGTATTGATACTATTTGAGCCGACATGACTTTTTTCCTTCATCCACAGTCGATCCTAATCAATTAATCTTATTTTGAAGGATGTGTTGTGATGTATTTAGGCCTCGACATAATGTATGATGATCCATAACTAACCCTTTTTATTTTGGATGTGTTTTGGAGCCGACCTATGCAATATCAATTATTCAATCAATGGTCATCTTGGAGCTAACTTAATTGACGTTTCATGTTATTGTGGAGGATATTTATTAAAGGACAAATCATTTGTGAAAGGATGTGTGTGTGTTGAAGACGTGTTAAGCAAAATATTGAAAATGAAGTGTATGAAATTTGTGTAATAGTGCGATTATACAAAAAATGGACTGCAACATCAGTATAAGTCAGATGCTTCTTCCATAGTAGTTCAAGTTCCTATTTTATTATAATATCCTGTATCTTGCTCTAAGATATCGAGTCTCATCAGGTCCTTTTGTATCTTTCTCCAAGGTTGTACATCTTAGTTTGCAAGTCCATAGGTAGTGAGCCTTAACAACATTGCAATTCTTGTTAGCAACAAGATACATATATTGTGAGTTAATCATTACCGTGGTTTTTCCCTCATCAGGTTTTCCATGTAAAAATCCTAGTGTCTTTGTGTGATGCATGTGTTCTCTTCTACTCTTTTTAGTTTATGTGATGTGTCATTAATCTATAAATGAAATGATTAATTTTTAAGTTATGTTGATTCACCCCCCTCTCAACACAACATTGTGTTCAACAAAATATGAATTTATCTCTGCCAAGGACAACATATTAGGTCATTCTTTTGTTTTCTCATCTATAAGGATCAAGGAATACAAATCATTTGAATTTTCATCATGGTTCATCAACTTTTAAATCACCGAGCAAAGTCAACCATGAAAGCCCTCCATGATATAATGAGATGGTGAAAGTTAACTACAAAAATATTGCACTATAGGTAACAAATAATTTCATTCAGTATAAAATAGTAAGAAGCACCTAAGTACTTGAGTATGCTCATGTCCATTCTCTTGTTCTTAAGGATTTAATAAAAATGACTAATATTAATGTGCTCTAACTTGGAATTTTTACAAATTTTCTCTTGAGAGTTGCAAAATTTCCTGAATGCTATGCACTATAACATATGCACAAGTATTTCAAAATGGATCTTTGAAGAAAAATTACTTCAACACTTCTACATGATAAGAGAACAATACCATTTTCATTGCAAGAAATTTTTTAATATTGAAATTAAAAGTTTATAATTATTGACATATGTCAAAACAGGGGCAATCATCTTTTAACAGTAGATGAGCATGACCAAACAACAAGTACATTCAATACTTAAGGCAATATTAAAGAAGAGTATGCTTATAAGCTATTTTGTTTTTTCCAATTGACTGATTTATTTTTTCAATTCAAAAGTATATTTTCCATTTAATATTTAAAATGTAATAGCCAAATTTTCTTAGAAAATATATAAGATTGATAAAAAAATCAGGAGACTATAGGTATCAAATGCAAGAATTATGACTCGATTGAGGTCTTTATTCTACCAAATTTATTAAGAACACAGTTTTGGTTGGCTGTAATTCTTATGATATCGTGTTTATACATTCAACAAGACATAACTCCCAGTGATTTTTTTTAAGTCATTAGACTTGACCAACAAACCGAGAACTACTTAACCAATTAAAATATTTTATACTTCAAAAGAGCAATATTTGATAAGAAAAAAATAGTGTCACCACATAATTTTTCCCCTTTTAGTTTAGGGTTTTTACCCTAAAATATTGTCTTCATACATATATTACCAAAGTTGCTAGGATACAAATCTTATGATTTCTAAAAAAACTTGCATCAAAATATGTCCTCTAAAAAAAAAATCTCTCTTTAATCATTGTTAGGGTTTGTAAGTCAACCAAAATCCAACAATAAAAAAACTATGCAAATTGTGAAAGAATTAAACACTCAACAAACAAATTTTCTTATTCTCTTTAAAAGATTTAAATAAAAACATCAGTTGAATGCAATCAAGACATCGATTTGATTCTAACCTGACAACTGCTTTTCATTTATCTTTTATAGCGTTTAAATCATGTGCTCTAAACTTTTGAATTAAAACAATGGAGTGTATATTGTTCCAAAAGGATAAGAAATAAGTGACAATGACATTCATAACTTATGTAAATGTCTTAGTTGAAATATTAAAATTGTTCATAACAAAAGAGAATGAACAAAGAGGGTGAACATAGACTTTAATAATATTTGGTGTACATTTGAGGAAACCTGTAAATTGACCCTAGGGGAGAGGACCCAGTAGTTGTGCACCCTAACTTCGTGCTTCTAATTATCCTACGTGGAAATTTCAAATCACTCCCAATTTTTTACAGTAGCTTACTTGACAAGTCCCCTGCTTATAACTAAGGTTTCAGGGCCACATCATCAAATATGATGCCACATCAGCATGCTTTTTGTCAAAGTGTCCAAAAAGGCCAAAAAAAGAAGTGAGACCAATACTTGTGCATTCACAACATGTTTTATTGAGCGCTGATGTGGAATCACATGATTGGTTGTTTTTTAGATCAAAGGAATACATTTTGTTTAATTATTGGTAGTCATCATCAACACTAACAACTTTAAAGTCACAACTATTGGTCCAATATTGATAAAAATATTGAGCATTATATAAACAACTACTATCACAACTATTGAAACATGCTCAAGTACTGGGTCCTCTCCCCTATTCAAACTATTTGCTCTATGAAAAGTTTAGGAAAAAGAAAAGAAAAATAAATTGAGTACTTAACTTGAACATCCCAATCCCATAAATAAACCCAACAGTGGTGTGAACCATTTGAATCTATACCTTGCACAAACACAATAAACATGCAAACAATTAGATCAAACACAAGATTAGA
Source organism: Sequoia sempervirens (assembly GCA_007258455.2). NCBI lineage: Eukaryota > Viridiplantae > Streptophyta > Pinopsida > Cupressales > Cupressaceae > Sequoia > Sequoia sempervirens. The sequence goes on from VDFB02011147.1 coordinate 8,744, forward strand.
AACCAATGATTCCTCAAGAAATCCATTTGAAATTTGCAAAAGATAAGAAATGAAAATGAAGAACACAAATGAAACAATTAAATCCTATCTAATGCAAGCAAACTCTTGATCTCTTGAGGGAGTTGGTGCAAATAGGTGTGTGGAGATTTGCCCTTTCCCAACTCCTTGAATGCAAATGTTGATTGAAGATGATTGATCCACTTGATGAAGACTTTGAATGTATGCTCCAAGCTTAAAATCTGCAAAAAAACCTAGCTATGATTCAATGAGATGGATGAGGATTGCTAAGTATTTTAGCATGGTAACTTTGCTTGAGATGTGGATGCTAAAATGAATGGTGAAGCATTGTATTTATAGAATGATAAGTTGAAGAGATGTCCAAATTTGATCAATGTGGGACAAAGATTCAACCAATGATATAATGCCACTTGTCAACATGTGAGAGGATGAAGGTTGAGCAAGTTTTGAGGATTGTGCAAGTTTGAAATTTGAATTTGATGAGATGACATGTTTAGGGGGGATGAAAAATGAGTTAAATGCCAAGTGGGAGACATGTAAGAACAATGTAGAGCTTTAAATGCTTTGTTGGATGGACAAGTCCTTTGGGGAGATTTCAAATTTGAGGAATATTCCCTTTGATTTTGAATGAAAATGGGAATTATTAAATCAAATAAATGATTTAATTGTGCAAGTTACAAATCTAGAGGATTTGGTGATTATGATTAAATTAATCGAGTTTGGATTAATTTAAGGGGATATTGATTTGACAATTTGATTTAGATTTTTGGATTAATTTAAATCAAAAAGAGAGATATGATAAGAGGCTAATTAAATAAAATTTTGGATTTATTTAATTCTAGGGAATACTAGATTAAATTAAATAGGTTTAATTTATTTAATTTATGAGATAGACTTTAAATTTAATCAAATAAATTGATTATTTATTAAATAGGGATGAGTGGTCGGATGAATTGATTTAATTAACAAGGGAAAGTGACTTAATTAGACAAAATAATTTTATTAATTAAGAGACGAATATTGATGAATTTAATCAGATAGGGGAATTTGATTAAACAGTTAGACCGAGGGATGATTTAGGAAGAAACGATGTTAGTAGATCAAAGTTAGATGCGCAATGTCAACTTGTACATTTTGCATGTCTACATTTTGCCCCTCTTTGAAGCAATGTACTTGTTGCATTGATTCAAAGAATGATCTTGTCATGATCAAAATAAAAAAAAATCTAATTTTTCAAATGCCCCACTATTGCCCCAGTGAGAAGAATTGCACTGGTATATTGCCCCCTCGAGATGTTGAATGGGAATGCCAATTGCCAATCAAGATCGCGATAAAATGTGAGAGGAGTGGTTGATGTAGATGAATGGACATTCATTAGCTGTGGGTAGCTTCATGTACCAATTGGTATAGAAATGTTAGTAAAGATAGAAGAATGAAAGAATGAGATGATCATGCAAATGGTGATGACTACTTGCCGTGGAGTTGGGATTTTCAAAGGGCGGATTTCCTTATGTTTGATAATACACGCAGTACGATGCATCAAGGTATCGAGAACCAGGATGGAATTGTACCTAGTGTGATGGACTTTGACTCGACAAATCAGATAGGAGTATTCTTGTTCACACCTGACATACGGAACCCTGTCTAGAAAATAGTTCAGATATTTCAAATATCTCAGACCAAAACATAGGAAGGCGAGCCTTTCTATGTGGTCAACAAGAAACTTAAAACACCCTTACTATAGACTAAACAAAAGCACGCATGACCAAGGTTATATTACAAAGATATCCAACAAGCACAGTAGACAAAAGATAATGATCGTTGCCCCATTCCTATCTCTCTAAATCCTTTGTTCGGACATCATGAGAGGTCCTTGGAGATAAGGCTTTATTAAGAGATAAAATCAAACAGATAAAGTAAAATTGGGCAGACAAACTAATGTTCTTAGGTACCGTTAGCTAAAATAGTCTTTGAAGATGGGAGCCGAAACTTATTGCCAAAAGATAATGTCCATTGTCAAAATAGATCCTAGGACATATTAATGACACGTCGTTTCATTTACCCAAAGTGGTTGGTTTGATAAAAGTGCCCATTGTTAGAACGGATCCTAGGACATGCTTTTATCAAACAATGATGAAATTGATTTATGATTTATATGTCATTGATAAGAAAAGTTAATGGCTTGCATGCGTGATTAAATTTTGTGATTTAGGTTTCACGTTTCATTGCTAGACTTGATTTTACATTTGTGTTCTAAGGTTGGATATTAGCGATTTATTATGGATGATTGATTATTGCGAGTGTAAGCGAGATGAGGCGGATGGATTTTTTTTCAAATATTTGGATGTTTTTGGAGTTTTGCAATGTTTTGAGGCTGTTTTTGGTATTTTTGAGATTAATGTTTTGATTTTTGATTTTTCCAATGTTTTGGGATTTTACGAGATTTTGACCAAGAGACTAACCTAAAGACCTATCCTAGGGGCCTCGGGGGCTTATCGATAGATTAGCCTTGCCTACGTTATACACGCAGAGACCACGTAGTTCGACTGACAACTTGACCGATTTACAGATGAAGATACACATGATCGCGATGTCGGTTTATTATAGCCAGACTCCTGGTGACCTAAATGTCGGGGATGATCAAAGATCAACCTTACCTCGTTCGGGCTCGAGACAACGTGGTTCGACAAAGATGACCTTGTTTTGGCTTTGAATGACTTTTATTTTGTTTTAGTTTGAGAATATGTTTTGAATGTTTTGGATTTTGATTTTACGATGTTTTTGGATTTTTTGATTTGGGATTTTAAGATCCTTACCACGAATCCGATCCGATGAAGCGATGCTGATGTGAAGCGATAGACTACTCTGATATAGGCAGGACAAACTAACCTTTTAAGTGGGCCGAGTAGCTCTAGGAGGAATCATGACACAAATGCAAGACCAAGCTATGGTGCAGACGCGGATGGAAGGGTGAAATGTGATGATATGCGATGGGTGAGTGAATGATGCAAAGCAAGTCGCGGAGACCAAGATGGATGGAGAGTGCTTATTTACACAAAGTGCCTGTTTGCCAGGTTTTCACCAAGGTACTTGCCCAAAGTGCCACCGAAGTGGTTTTCACTAGAGGACGATTTTTTCTCTTTACTATTTTCTTTATTTTTTTATTTTTTTTATTTGTCACCAAGACGCCTGTTTGCAGTTTTAGCTGAAATGCTGTTTCAGGACTTTTTATGATTTTTTGGATTTTTTGGTTCTATACCTTGAAAGATTTAGGCATAAAAATTTTTGAGATGGGAGCTATTCATTGGCTCCTGTAGGGGTTCCCCTTCGGGTGTTGATAACTGATATGCCCCTGATTTGTAGCTTGCTGTGATGACAAAGGGTCCCAGCCAGTTGGGTTCAAACTTTCCCTTGCCATTTGGGTTCAAGACATTCTTTTGATTCTCTTTTAGCACCAATTCTCCAACTTGGAAAGTTCTGCTTCTGATTTTCTTGTTGTAGCTCCTTTTCAGTCTATTCTGATACACTTGTAGATGGTTTAAAGCATCCAAACGTCGCTCGTCCAACAGTTCCAGCTTGTTTAGTCTTTAAACTCGATACTCTTCGTCCGTGATGAGGTTTTGATATTTTCGAGGATGGTAACGATCTCAATACGGCAGATAACGCCGATCCGTAGACCAAGAGAAATGGTGTAGCACCGATTGGGTGTCGGATCGCGGTTCAATCAAGCAAAGGCGGTTAAAGCTGCAAATGCTAGTCGACTGCGTCATTATTTGTTTTCTTAAAATTTTGAGGATGGTTTTATTTGGCCAGCCCCGCTTGTATTGCTGCTTGGGGTAGTATGGTGGAAACGTGGATTTTGAATATCACATAGGTCCACGGACTTCTGATTTTGAATGGTGTCCCATTATCACGAGAGATAACAAACGTGGAACCTCTATGCTCGACATATGAGATGATTCGGATGAACTTTGGTCCTTTCTGTTATGTAGGTCGCCAGGTATGGCTGGCTACTTGGTGAAGTACTCAGTTGCGATTATAATGAATTTGTGGCCGTTGGATGAGGTGGGTGTGATTTTCCCAATGAGATCGAGTCCCCACTGTGAAAAGGGCCATGGTGTGATGATTGGATGAAGCTCTTGAGCTGGAGCATAGATGAGGTCCCCGTGTTGCTGACACTGTAGACACTTCTTGACATATTCATGTGCCTCTCTGTCCATGGTAGGCCAGTAATACCCACTCCTCAGCAATTTCTTAGACAAGGTCATGCCACTCGAATGAGAACCACAAATGCCGTTGTGCACCTCAGTTAAGGCAGCCGAAGCCTCCTCAGGGTTAAGACATCTTAGTAAGGTTCCTTCTATGCTTCTACGATAAAGTGTTTCTCCTAAAATGACAAAACGAGATGCTTTCTTGATAAAGGTTCGTCTAAGGCTTGAACGCAAATCGGCGGGAATGATACCTATCCTAAGGTATGTGTAAATGTCTTGGTACCACTGATCATTTGGACCAATGATTTCACCCACAAATTCTGACTCTGGTACCTTGAATGCTGGTACGAGAAGTTGCTCTACCAAGAAGTCATATTTTGGAACATTTGGAGGGATCTCTAAGAGTGATCCAATAGTTGCCATTGCGTCTGCTGCTCTATTGTTGGTTCTTGGTACTTGCTCGAATGTGATGTCAACAAAAGATTCCTTGAGATTTTCCACCATCCTTTTGTATGGAGTTAGCTTATCATCCTTTGTTTGGTACTCATTGTTCACTTGATTTATGATAAGCTGTGAATCTCCATATACCTTCAATGCCATAATGTTCCACTGTACTGCTATCCTGAGACCTATAGTTAAAGCCTCCATAAATACATAATGTTGTTTAGTGCAGGGAATGCTAGGTTTGTAGCGATCTTGGAGGTATACCAATTGCCATGGGTGATGAAGAAGATACCGACTTTGAACACTCTTGTGTGCCGTGGATCCATCAGTATGGGTTTCCAATGGTGGTTATGTCGATGTTAGAAAATGGACATCAAATTAAAGAGCAAGTGGGTTCTGCGGTGAGTTACATCGCGGTTAAGTGCAATGGCCTATACACCTTGATTGCCTTAGCTCCAGCACTCAATGTCATATTAAAATGTATCATTACCCACTTAGCCATTTCTTTCATGGCATTGCTTTGAAGAAGATGCTTTAGGGATCGATTTAGCTATGAGTTTGATCATGTGCCAACATGTAAATAATGCAGTTTAGGATGCAAGCCTGCTGCTAGACAAGCTTTTCCAATGAATGTATGGATTTAACTCACTTGGCCATATTCTGGCTATGGTAGATGGCTCTTTCTATTCCATTTTCATCATGTTGTGCTAGGAGAGCACCAAGGGCTGCTGCAGTTGCTGAGATATAAAGGATCGATGGTTTGTTCTGAATTGGAGGCCTTAGTACTGGAGGTGTTAACAGATATTCCTTGATTTTGTTGAAGGCTTGTTCACATTTGTCATCCCATTTGTACGTTACCCCCTTGTGGAGTAGGTGAGAGTAAGGGCTTTGTTTGTCTGCTAATTGTGCTATGAACCTGCGAATTGACTGAAGCCTGCCTTGGAGACCTCTCAGTTGTTTCAATGTCCTAGGAGCTTCCATTTCAAGTATTGCTTTCACCTTTGCTGGATCAATCTCGATGCCTCTCATTGACACTATGTAGCCCAACAACTTTCCTGATTGTACGCCAAAGACACACTTCTTGGGAGTCAAACGAACCTTGTATTCTTCTAGTCTGTCAAAGATAGCACTCAAGACTGATATATGATCCTTCCTCTTTTTGGATTTGCCCAAGATGTCATCGACATAGTCCTCAACTGTTTTGTGGATCATGTCATGGAATATTAGTGTCATGGCCCTTTGGTATGTGGCCCCAGCGTTCTTTACGCCGAATGGCATTACGTTCCAGCAGTATGTTCCCCATGGGCAAGTGAAAGCCATCTTGTGTTGATCTTCTTTTGCTATCATAATCTGGTTGTATCCTGAAAATCCGTCCATAAGTGATAGCATCTCATGCCCTGCTGTCATGTCTACTATCATGTCGATGTTGGGGAGTGGGAAATCATCCTTGGGACATGCTTTGTTCAAATCTCTGAAATCCGTACAGATTCTTATGGCTCCGTCAGGCTTTGATACGGGTACCAAGTTCGATACCCATTCTGGATAATCAATTGGTCGAATGAATCCAACATCTAATAGCTTTTTGAGCTCTATTTTGACTAACAAAGCAATTTGAGGATGCATTTTGTGAAGCTTCTATCTCACAGGTTTAGCTTCAGGATAGACTGCCAAGTGATGAACCACTACCTCTGGATCCAATCCTGGCATATCAGCATAGGTCCATGCAAAATTTATCTTCCTTTCCTTTAAGAAGGTAGCCAACTCCTCTTGTTCTTTGCATAATAATGACTCAGCGTAGAATGTAATATGAGGAGTTTCTTGTGTTCCCAGATTGATGGGGTTGCACTTTTCTGCTAGCATAGCTGACTTTTCTTGGTGTATAGCTGTAAGAGGAAGATTGAATCCCCCATCCTCGGGTGCCTCAGAGAGGTTTTCACCATTGGATGCGTCCTTTCTTTTTACTTTTTTAGAGTCGGAGAGTGCCACAAGGTGGTTTTCACTCAAGGACTTGGAGATTATTCTCAATTTTTTATTTTTGCGACTGAGGGATTCAATCGTTTCTCCATAGTATGCATGTGTATCCAGCTCTATGATAAAACTTGCCTTATGATCCCCACATGGAATGTCATCCCTAAGTCCCATGAATTCTGAGAGCGCCTCATCGTTTTCAAACATGTCAAGAATTGGTGGTCCTCGTTGGTCGTAATCAATCAGTTGGGGATAGACTAATCGGATTTCATTGCTTTGGATTTCAGACTCATAAGACAAGGTGCTAATCATAAGGACATTAGTATCCTCAAACAACAAAGGTAATCCTATTTCTGGTGACTCAGTTAAATCAGTGGGCATTCCTAAAGTCATGGAGGATTTTGGAGTAGCTACAGATTCCTGAGGAGGCGTTCGGCTCCGTCTATCCTGGGCACCTTGACCAAGTACAGTTACCTTAGGAGTAGGATGACCAATGCCAAGATTTTTTATTTGCTTCTCAGGTATAATGGGTATTACACGCCCGTTATTATCTTGGCCTAACCCTTGGTTCCGGTTATAGCCCATCAAGAGCATCAGTTTCATACCTTTGTTTCGTTCGTCCATAGGCAATTCAACTGCCGGTATATCATCTCGATAAAGGAGATGAGATAGGTCCCCCTCTAATGTTTCCTGACCAAGATCTCCTGCACTTGTGAAGGTAGGGTTTCGTTCATAGGATCCTTGAGATGTTGAAGCTTCTTGTGATTGTGGACGTCCTCTTGATCTAGGAGATTGTGGTAGCTCTCCTACTACAAAAGCATTCTTAGGCATTGAATAGTTTCCACAACCATCATCTTGTATTATGACTTTGATATCAGAAAAGGTGGGGATGGCGGGGGTGGAGGGTGTCTCTGTCACAGAAGTGAGAGTGGCGGGATCCACGTAAGGTGTTGATGGGCCTTCATCGTTCTTGGGTACTTGCGGGATCTTGTAGTATTTTGCCTCTAGATTTTTGCAGTAGGCAAATGGCTCAGGATCTCCATGGATAGTAACCTCTTGACCTTCATGTGTGACTTTCACACATTGATGAAAGGTTGAAGCTACAGCTTGCATTGCATGTATCCATGGTCGCCCTAGGAGAATGTTGTATGGTAAATCGAGGTCCAAGACCTGACAGTTGGTTTGCATGATGTCGGGTCCAACCTGGACAGGAAGCTGAATGGTGCCTTGGGATACCCTTTCCTGGTCATCGTATGCTCTTATTGTGATGCCTTTTCCTTTGTCAATTGAATCCTCTGAAATGTTCAAATTCTTTAGAAGCTTTAAGGAGCAAATATTTAAGCCTGCACCTCCATCCACCAAGACTCGCTTGACTTTCTTTTTATTTACGTACACCTCCAGATGAAGCGCACGGTTGTGAGATGGTTGTGTGGGGAAGTCTTGTTCAGAAAATGTAAGAATGTTAGGTGTGGTGATACTTGCGACCATAGCTTGGAATTGTTCTGTATCTAGATCTGCGGGGACAGTAGATGACGCCAAAGCTTCTTCTAGAATCTTTTTGTGTGCAGATGAGATTTTGAGTAACTCCATGATGGAGATATGTGCAGGGGTTCTCTTCAATTGATCCAAGACATTATAGCCACTAGGGTGAGACCTTGGGTTGGATGTGGAATTTCTGCTTGGTTGGGATGGTGCTGCAATGGTAACCTTTCCACCTCTTGTGGTGACTCCACAATCGGCTTGGGCCCCTTTGATGGTGATGACTCCACAAAACTCATCTAAACAAGCGACAACACCCTCGTATGTGTGGTTGACATTTTTATAAGCCCCTTTTCCTTTGTCTTGATCTTTGTTTCCTTTGTTGCCATGATTTGGCATCGGATTCGTGTAAATCTTGAGATCTTTGTTTCCTGATGGTGCTTCCACATCTATGATTTTGTCATCTATGAGGTCTTGAATTAGATTTTTGAGCCTCATGCAGTTGTTTGTCGTGTGTCCCTTGAGTTTGTGGAAGTCACAAAGATAATTCTCATTATACCATGGTGGCTTGACCGATGGTTCTTGATAATTATTATGTGTAGGGACCGTTATCAATTTTTCATCTACCAATCTTTTCATGATTGCTTCAGCAGGTTCCCCAAGGAGTGTGTATTTTCGTTTGGGGAAGAACTTGTTTCGCTGTGGTCCTCCCTGATTATCAATGTTGTTTGTGTTTTGGTTATGGGATGGTTGGACCACAGTATTGACTTGTCGATTGCTTTGATTGGTATTTTGGTGTTGTTGTTGTTGGGATGGTGGATTGTTCTTCTGTGGGGCACTAATGACAACTTTGGCGTCAACAAAACCATCATTGGTTACATTACGATTCTTTTCCCATGTTCGTGGTTTGTCATGATAATTGGATGATGAGCGGCCTTCTTGATATGATGAAGTTTCTCCCTGCGTGGCAAGGGCTTGTTCGATATTGAGCGCCCTAGGTATCAATTGATCGTAAGTGGTGATGTTTTGCATTTTGAGGTGGAAGGCCAAGGGCCCATCAAGATTCGCAATGATAGTTCCCACTTGTTGTTCTTCAGTCATGGACCACTTGCTTTGATTAGCTTTGGATCGCCATCGTTGTAAGAAAGCACCGAATGATTCATTTTTCCCTTGTTTGAGAGATGATAATTCCTGTAAGCTAACCTCCCTGGGAGTGTTGAAGGAATAATTATGTATGAAGGCATCCACGATTTCCTGGAATTTTTTGATTCCAGAAAGTCGAGAAAACCAATCAATAGCGTTTCCAGCCAAGCTTCTTAGGAATAATCTCATCAAGTACGTTTCGTCGTGAGCCACCTCCATGCAATGTACTTGAAATTCCCTGATGTGATCTTCAGGGTTACCCGTTCCGCGATATTTGTCAAATTTAGGGATCTCAAACCCTTTTGGGCATGGTTTCATTTCTACGCTCCTATCAAATGGATAAGGGCATAGGTTTTTTTGTGGTTTTGGTGTCTTTCCTGATTGAAGGTCAAGCACTTGTTGTGACAGAAATTTTATTTGTGCGGTGACATCCAATTGTGGATCAGGAGGTGGAATGAAGGTGTTCTGGGGGGGGTGGAGTGGGTGTTTGAATGGGTGGAATGTTTGCTTGTTGTGCCATGTATGCTTTCAACAACGCTTGTTGTTGATCTTGTTGTTGTTGCGCTAATAGAGCTTGTTGTTATGCTTGATGTTGCATTTAGGGTCCAACGAAGTAGCATTGTTAGTCGGTAGGAGTTTGCTTCTTGTTGCTCTTGTTATTGGCTCTAAGCTTTACGATATAGCGAGTTGTTAGGCTGCTTGTTGTTGTGCAAAATGCTTTGCGCTTGTCCTTTTTCGTGCTATAGGCATCTTAGGCATCTTTTGCAGCAAACGCTTATGCGGCTGTCGCGACTGTGCTGACGAAGCAGAAACGCGACTTGTCGCGGCGTGCGGCAATGCGGCAGGCAGCGAAGGCGACTTGTCGCGACCGTTGTTGTTGTTGTTGCAGCAAAGCGTTGTGCTGCTTATTTGTACCTTTGTTGTTGTTGTTGTTGTTGCGGCGATGTTTGAGCTTGATTTTGCTGTGAAGCTTGAGAAGCGTGCGTGGCTATAGGCGCTTGCCGAATTGTTTGATATTGTTGGAGCAATTGTTGGTATGCTTTGAATGAAGCATTGTAATGGCTTACTTGGCTTGGTCGCAGTGGTGGTGGTGGTGGGATCGGAATTGTGTTGGAAGGTTGAGATGTGTTTAGAGCGATGGTGGGAGGTTGCGATGTAAGGGGTATGATGGGGGTAGTGGAAGTTGGAGGTATAGTGCATGTAGTGGTTGGAGTGAATGTGGTGATAGGTGCATTTTGGATGGGTGAAGCGATAGGAATGGTGGGACTAGGTGAAGTGGTAGGAATGGTAGAGATGAGCGAAATAGTGGGTATTTGAGAGACCATATTTTGATTAGCTATCATGTGTTGGTTTGATGTGGATGGTGTGTTCGAAAGATGTGATGTACCCCCTTGGTTGGATGAATTGATTTGGATGGGGCGATTTATGTTAGGGAAAGGTGGAAATTTAGGTAAAAGGGGGATCCCTAAACCAAAATATGGTGTTGACGTGGTGGGAGGTGTGAATGGTTTGAATGGTGGAAAATTTTCTTGTGCAAATGAAGAGACAAATCCGTAGGGTCTCTCTATTTCGGATGAGCTTGCTTGTACCAAAGGTCTAGACACTTGCGTGTCAAGGGAAAATGATGAGGTGGTATGGTAAGGAACCTCAGATGTATCGATAAATCCAAGTGGGCTGTAAAGTGGATTTTGATGCGTGTTGAAGAGGGTATCATCCTCATTGATAGTAGGTTCTATGGTGGTAATGGAAGTGGTTGATTGTGGAAGGGTGTTTTGGTCATTTGGTACAAGAAGCTCATCCTCAATAGTGTTGAGAATTGATGGATTTATTTTAGCCATTGCGCGAAGAAACTTTTGTAGTTTTGGTTGTTTGAGCATCTCAAGAACTTCTTCCTCACTTAATTCTGTTGGTGTGATGTCTTCCACCAAGACCTCTTTTTGTGGATCGTGTGTAGTGATAGTGAGGTCTGGAAGTGGTGTGTTTTGGATTTCTGGAATGTTTTGGCTTAGATCGCTTGTGGTTGATGTTTCTTGATTTAACTCCATGTTCCTCTTGTGTTGTGATCTTGTTTGAACCATAAAAGAGCAAACTAGGATGTGTAAAAGATCAAAGATGTGAAGATGAAAGGTGTAGGATATATGGGTGAGAATGGAAGTTTTGAATTTGTATTGAAAGTCTTGATGTGATGCTAGGTACTTTGGGTTTGCTTTGATTGATGTTTAGACTTTGAATTCTGTCTTTTGAATGTTGATGTTTGAGCAAGAGATATCCCCAAGATGTTTGGATGATGATCTAAAAAAGATAACTAATGCTCATAAAGGATAATTTGATCTAGAAGTGAGAATAGGATGTGTCTACTCACAAGCTAACCAAAAGATAATCCAAATTAGTGATGGGAGAAGGATGCATCTATCCACCATTAATTTGAACAAAGTGATAATTCAACTAAGCATGTGCAAAAGGATTCATTCACACACAATTGAGTTGAACAAGTTTGATGTTTGATGTTTGAAGAATTCAAAGTCTCAAGTTTGAAAGGTTTTGATGTCTACCAAAGGAGCCTAGCATAGTTGTGTCAAGATTTTCTCAAAATGTTGGTGAGATGTTTATGGTTGATGATGTTTTTGATGGATGAATGTTTGTTTTGATCTTAGAATGACCCTAGTTTAGACTTTTGCTTAACAAGACCAAGGTATTGAAGAACGTGTTATGCCCTAAGCAAGGTATCCAATCCCTTGAAACAATCTTGGATTTTGTGTGTAGTAAAATGAATATAAAGTGGGGTTGTCTCTTGAAGCATGTCTATATAAATTAGCCAACAACTTTTCTCTAAAATCATATAACCTTTTGAGTCTTTGTTGATGTTGTTTTGGGCTAAGTTTCCTTTTCTTGGGTTTTTGTATCTTGATCTTGTGAGAAATCATTGAAAAGACATGTGTGGGGCTCAATTGCTTATCTTTGCTTTTAATGACTTCTTTTTACCAAATACACTTTCTTGATTATGTTTCAAACTAAAGATGTCCTATGTCAAAATTCCTTTTCTTCCCACAAAGTGTTGTGTGGGAGTTCCAAGAAATTGAGGCAAAGGGATTTCCTATTGTTAACCCTAGTTAGAGCAAATGACGATATAAATTCAAGTGATGAGAAACCTCTAAGGACATAAATCCCAAGGAGCAGCAAGCACTTAAGTGGAAATCAAAGGTATTTGCTCTATCAAAAGAGGGTTTTGAGAGAATTTACTTGATCATGTTTAAAGTGTTTGTTTGCAAAGAATGTTTAGAATTACCTTGTGTTTTCAAACAAAAGAAGAACAATTACAAGCCCTATGGACAGCTACGACTAAGACAATGTTTGATGAGTCCCCACTTGGACAAGTCCAGCTCGCCTACTTTTGGATGGTTAGATGCTTGACCCCTTGGCTCCCCTCCCGCGGCGCTCTCACTTACATACCCGGAGACGTAAGCATCAACACCCATGAAACTCCCATGGCATGCTTTCCATCTCTACTAAAAGCGAAGAAGGTAAAATTGTGGGGCGGCTTTAGAACGACAGTTCTTGCACCAACAAAAATAGATTAAGGATTTTGGAAAATTATAGCACATGGGTTCTAGTAAGGACTTTCTGTTCATGGAGATTGACCCACATGGGCAAGAGTCCCCTTTCGGATCCATCCTGTCGGAGCCAACCACGTGATTATGGCATTTAACCAAAACCCTCATTTATATCTCGGCTGGAAATGCTCTTGGCTTTAGAGTGTTACCGGTTGAGTCATCGCTTGGGTGAGTACTTTTTCCCCAAGGCAGGCCCTCTAAGATAAACAAAAGCGAGCAAAGACACAATCCGTAACTCGATCGATCTTTGATGGCACAAAGAAAGAGAATGTACGCGAAAATGCCCCTACTCACACTCGCACAAGATGTTCAATTTTTTAAGCCCAAAAATGAAGTGTTTTAAAGCAATAAAATGTATTTTGAGTGTTTCTCTTGCACCCTAGATCGCACGAAGCGCAAGGGGAGAGGATACGCACTCAAAAGACAAAATAACACAATCAAGCACTTGTTCGTTTTAGCCTCAAAGCAATGATGACTTCATTTTAAGCACCAAAATCAAGTGTGAAGTTTGCCTTGTTCAATTTTAAACCAAAACAAAATCTAGTAAGTGTGTTCTATGGTTCGTTTTAAGTCCTTTGCAATGAAAAACAATTTGTTCGTTTTAGCCTCAATTGAAAACTAATGTTCTAAAATGAAAAGGAAAACAATTTCGTGAAGTGTTGAATAAACACTTTAAAGTGTTAAAGAACACATTGTGTTTTCAAAAAAACATTTCCCTCCTTTCGTGAAGTTGTATTGATCAAAAAAAATCAAAGTGTTAAAAAACACATTGTGTTTTCAAACAAGAATCCTCCTCCTCTTTTGCTTTGCATCTTTTCGCCTTTGTTCGTTTGTACCTTCGCTTGTACCTTCGTTTGCTTTTGTACCTTCGCTTGTTCGTTTGTACCTTTTGAGATTATTTAAAGATTGTTTATTCCATGTTCGTTGTGTAAACAAAATCCCTATAATACAAAAAAGACAACCATGAGAAGATTTAAGCATTAACTTCAAAGAAAAAAAAAAGACTAATGATTTTAACCAATGAACAAAGCATTTATAAGAGTCTTGATTTCCACCAATTTTAAAGCAAACTTTGACCCAAAAAGGAAAAAAGATATTTGGATAACAAAGATCAAGGTCTCCCTTGCTAACAATTTAATCCTATCAATCTATGATTCCATCTTTCAACAATGATTAGATCTTTTGGGAAAAAATATATTTAATCTTTCAACAAGGATCAATAGCTTTAAAAATATTGTTTTTCAAAAACCTCATAACCAAATCTTTCCATAGTATCCAAAATTTTTAGCTAAAATGTTTGGTCAAAGATCAATGTCTCTCTCATTAGCCATAAACAAGGCCTCTTCGCTGGTGGAGAAACCAAAACCGCATCAACAGATCTTTACATCAATCAACCAAATCTTACTCCTTCATTGGTTATTCCGTATTCTTTTTGTCCCTCATTGCACGCAAGAAAAGATCTTCACCACTCGTTTCTTGTCCACATTAGTCCTCTATTGTTCAAGTCAACAATGTCAGATTTGAATTATGGTATATCATCAATACGAGCAATAGTGGATACAGGATACAATTTAAATGGATGAAAATAAAATAAAATATCAGAAATACAGAGATCCCATCAGCTTGGAGTCGAGTAATAGAAACGAGGACTTTTGTTTCCCATACAGAACATAAACCAGAAAACAAAAGAATAAAAACACAAGCACATGTATTATAGATGACTGAAAACTTGACAGTAGCGTTGGTAAAGAGAAGGCTGTGTATGACATAACAGCAAATGGCGCAAGAGTATGCTAGCAATAATATACGAGAAATTTCATTTCTCCCTTCTTATCCTGCGCACAGGAGGCTCAAGCACAGTGTGTGAATTGTTTGATTAGAATGTAGCAAAACATGACAGTCAGACATGGAACCAACGCCTTAAAAGAAAAAGAGAACTTTCGACCAGATGTGATTGGCAGGTTCAAAGCCGATCTTTTGCCATCATACTGCCAGCCTGTGTGCAGATGCGAGCTTTCAAAAAGCGAAATGGCGTATAATTAAAGCATGAAGGACAACAAAATTTTGTCAGACATTGTAGTTGAAATTGCCTCTGCAGAATTGGAAACATAAATTGTCTACCACATATGCATTAATGCACCACAGAACATTTTCCAGATTTCAAGACTTTGCTCAATGCTTATTAGATTCGTATTTATGATAAGAATAGACAGCTCCTTTAAAAATAAAGTCTTCATTCAAAGTATCATAAATCAAATCATCTATGTCCATAGTTGCAGCGACGCCACATAAGCTTCATATTAAATACATTTTTTGCAAAGCAGTGACTTCAGATAGATTCAAGATATATGGTACAGAACAGTGAATACGAGCAGGCCAAGCAAATAAAAAATAAAAAATACAGACATGACAAAATACTTACTCAACGAAGTGTTTGTCTCTGCAAATGGCACAAATTATTTGATTTACCCAATATGTGCTAGAAAAGACTTGACTATTTGTTCCAGTAAAGAACGCAGCCTATCCTATCTAAAGTCATTGTTTTAAAGAGCACACAGCTATCTAGATTGTAATAGATTAATCAAAAAGGAGCTTTATAATCGTTGAAGGAGGTAAACAATAGTTATAAGGACAAAGATGAAAGAAACGCCCATATGTCTCTTACTCGCAGCATCTATACGAAACCAAAGACAGAAATAAAAGGAGGCGTTTGAAATAAACTACCACCTCTCGCAGCATGTATGCAAAGTTATTAAATTAAACTCTAAGACCAAATATTTCAAGATTATCAATGAAGGAAAGGCTTCAAGTAAAAACTAAACAATATATAAAACTTATATGCTAGGACAAAACTTTATCAAAAGCCCAGCCCTCCTTCTAGCGCCATAATGTAGGCATCTTTTTCAAAATCTGCAAACAAACTACACTTCAAGCATGGGTTAGTGTTATGCAAACTCTACTAAAATGCCTCTATGAAATACCTTAGAAATGCTTCCAAATGCAGCAAATGATATTAAAAAGACCAAAGCATTATGAAAACAAAACCAAATTACCTATTCCATAGTTGGATTGGTGTCACATGTGCTAGTGACCCTTTCCCAATCCTTGACCAAAGCTCAAATTGTGCAAATGCAAATGGAGATGGTGGAGTGATGATGAACAAGATCAAATCTCAAATGAAGAGAGTAACCTTGCATGAAATTGTGAAGATTGTGAAGATTGTGAAGGATTTGCTCAATGTTGAAGCCTCTATTTAAAGATTTCAAATGCTAAGATTGTTGAAGAGGGACCAATGTGGGATCAAAAACAAGCCAATGAATTGAGGACACTTGTCACCATGTGATTAGTTAATGTGTGTGCAAGATTTGGGAAGAGTGCCCAAGAGGGGGAAATTTTGAATTCAAATTTGCAATAAATTTTGAGAGGGGGACAAGAAAGAAGAGCAATAAATGCCCTGTTTGACTTGTCATGTTGAGAGAAAATGATGTTTTAATAAATCAATAAAATTGATTTATTGTGCAAGTGGCTAGGTCTAGATAATGCAAGTGGGATGTGATTAGTATTAGATTAGGATTAGATGATGATCATGCTGATTTAATGTTGATCTGAGATTTAATTAAATAAATGATTGATTTATTTAATCAAAGAGATGATGATAGGATCAAGTTTGATTTGTTTGACTTAAGTTGATGAATTTACCCTGATGAATGGATGAGTGTGATTTTGATCGAATGCATAATGCTAATTTTGCGTGTCTACATTTTCTTTTTCTAGATTTCTTGGGCTTGGGCTTGTATCAATTGTTGTTTTTTATTTGCAGCAAGATTTATCCCTACTTCTATGATTGTTTTTCCTTTTATTTCCTCCTTTTCTTTAAGGAATTTATCCCTTCTTTCCCAAATTGTGGAAACAATAACTTGTGGGAAGTCTTTGATAGCCTCCTTAGGAATTTTGTCAAACTTTATTATATGCATTATTTAAATTTATATGATTCTATCTTTATTTTCTTGGTCTGCATCATCATACATAGATAGAATTTACGGAAGAATATTATGATAGATGATGGTGTTGATAGTTTCCATCACATTGATGGAGGATTGTGGTTGCTCCTCTACTTTTGGATGTTGAATTTTGACCATCTGAGTTTTATTTTTCTTCTATTGTAGTTTTTGAACTTCTTCAACTTCTTGTTCTTCTTCCTCTTTTGCCACAAAAGTGATGATTTTTCCTTTCACCACTTGTTTATGCCTTCTCTTGCATCCTTTCTTCTCCACACTCATTTGCATTAGTTCCTTTGTTACCTCTTGTACCTCTTAAACCTCCAAAGTTGTTACCATTTGGGAAGAAGATGTTGGCTCTTCTGACTGGGTACTTGCAGTGCTATGCAACCTTTTAGACCTTCATGTAGTAGGTGTGCATGCTTTCAAAGCTAGTGATAAAGAGGATAGTTTTGTAGTATATTTTGGTGGGATACCCCACTGCTTGTGTAATTTCTCCTTATTCTTCTCAATTTTTCTTCAGTGTTCTTCTTATGGATCTAGTCTATTATCTCCTTCTAGGTACCAAATCTCTCTGCATTATGATCTTTTGGATTGCTTAGGATGTCTTCCACATATGAATTTACCTCCTTTTGTGAAACATCATATGGAAGTTTTGGGATCCATGTTGTTTGTGGCTCTACCACCTCCATGTAGGTGTAATATTTTTATACTAAAAATGTAAATGTGTTTGTGTATTACTTCACAGACTCATAAGGAATGCACTTTTGTGCTTACATCTACTACTAGAAACTCTTGAAGAAGCCTCGATATCTTGTGGTATAAGTTTGTTTGTCTAGAAATGGGAAAGTATGCATCTTTATTTGAGCAGATACCGATATGTGATTTTGCCATACTTTGCCTTTAAAACTTGAGAGCTCATTGAGGGAGTAGAAAACTAGGCATATCAAGAGTGTTTTATAGAAAAATTTGTAGCAAGAGGTCATTATATTTTGTAATTTTTCCATGATTTTCTCTTGTATCACCTCACAAAGGTTGAACTCTTTCCCCTCTACCACCATTTGGTATGTTGTGTGGATTTTTGTTCTAGTGGTGGAGTCATCCATATTTACATAGTAAATTTTGTAGGCACTCTAGGTTTTGTAATCACTTGAATGCTTAGGCTTTGTGCATTTGGTGTTGCACCTGTAAGCTTGGTGATGGTATCATTTGTTACAAATTTCTTTTTCAAGACTTCCCCAACCATGCTTAGTCTTGTTATCACATGGATTGCCTCCTTTATTATGTGGTATGGTTTGTCCAAATAAATGAATTCATCATGGACTTTTCTTAGTACCAATCTAACCCAGTCATTCTCATCACAAACTAGGTAATCCTTCCATGCATCAAGGTGTTTCCTTCCCACCTCTTAATATTGTGGTAAATATGAATCTTGATCCAAAGCAAGTAGATTTACCTCAGCTCCTTGAATTGTGTATGATCAACCTTCACTATGGGTTCATGAATTTATTTCCTTATATTCTTTGTGTATAATACATCTATCAAAACACTTGAGAAAGTGACATCTTTATCGACCTCTATGGATTTGAATGGGTACATTTTATATTTGGGTTGGGGTTTCTTTGTTACATCTACTAGATTTGGGGTTGCCATTGCTAGGAACTATATGAAATATTGTAGCAGAGCTCAAGTTAGCACAAGTGTTTGGAATGAAAAGTAAACTAAGTGAAGCTGTGGAGTTGTTAAATAGCCTTGTTTTGGTAGCCACATTGATGCATCTTTCATGTTATCTTTCACAGGTTTTTATAGCCATTTGAAATTCGTGTATGTTAACAGTTTGTTTTTGTTATTTAGAATTATATGTTACATAATATATAATTTGCATATTTTTAGGTTTTATGATTTTATCCATTTGGTAGGTGGTAGTGTTTAAGTCTTGCACCATTCACATACCCTATGATGTGATTATCATCTAATGTCTTTAATCGCACTGCCCCTAATTCTGTAATTTCACTAATAAAGTATGGTCCTAGCCATCTCACCTTTAATTTTCCTTGATTTTTAAATTTGTTTTCATAAATTAATACTAAGTCCCCTACTTGAATTTTTTTTGTGTGGAGGTTCTTGTCATGCCAGGCCTTTTTTCTTTGCCACTCTACATTTTGATTATATACTACAATGAATCTATCCTCATCCAACTTTTCTAGTTCTTATATTCTTTGCACAAAGTATTTGTTATCATCCAACCGCAAAGTTAGTTTGCTACATAGATTTGGGATTATGATGTTCATGGGGACTATTGCATTAGTCTCATGGACCAGTTGAAATGGTGTAAGCTAAGTAATCCTCTTATATAATCCAATGTGTGATAATCCTAAAGCACCGCAAGTGTTTTAATTTCCAAATCCAGTCTATTACCTTCACACATTTTGTAAGTGTTGTGTCAATGATCTTATTTAAAGCCTCACTTGCTTCATTTTCCTATGGGTGATAAGGTGAGCTCCTATTGTGTGTAATCATGAAGTTTTGCAATACTTCCACAATTACTTTATTACCAAAGTGCTTCCCTTGATCACTTACTATTGTTAGTGGTAAGCAATATCTAGTGATTATATTGTCATAAAGGAATATTGTGGTAGCCTTTGCAGTACAATCCCTAGTGGATTTTTCCTCTAACTCATTTTATTAAGTATTCAACTTTGGTGATGATAAATTTTTCCTTAGAGTGATTGGTTGGTGGATCAATTGGTCCTATAAAGTCTATATCCCATTTCTCAAATGGTATTTGTGTTAGGACTAGTTTTAATGGCATGTCATCTCTTAACAATAGGCTTTCCCACCCTTTGACATATGTCACAATTCCTAGTATATTATTTAGCATCTTTGTGTAGTGTTGGCCAATATAATCTAGCTAATTTAACACTTTTTATTGTTGCCTCTCCATAATTATGACCCCCTACTATTCCTTTATGGGATTCCTTTAGGATAGCTTCTCTTTCATGTTCAAATACTACTCTTCTTGTTATTTCATCTTTCCCTGTGTGATGTAATTCTCCTTCCATCAATGTGTATGGTAGGGACTTCCGTACAAGTGATTCTTTCACTTGTGGTGAGATATCTGATGGAAATTCACCTTTTGATAGTAGTATAGCAATGTTATGGAGCTCCCCTAGTACTGTATTTATTATGAAAAAGTGTGCACTAGGTAGATCTTTTAGCTAGTCTTCCATTTCTTCTCTTGTCTCTATCCTTGATATATAGTCTAGTCCCTGATTATGTTAACCCGGTTTCACCATTATCTTTAAATCAAAATCTTGAAATATAAGTGTATCCATCAGCATATTCTCCCTTGTGTCACCGATCTATTAAACAAGTATTTTAAGGGTTTTTGGTCTATAAATAATATAAATGGTGTTGAAAGGAGATAATTTCTAAACTTTTTTAGTGCATACACCATAGCTAAGGATTCTCTTTCAATGGTGGTATAATTATTTTCTACCTTAGAGAGGTTTGTACTTGTAAATGCTATAGGGTGATTTGTGTTTCCCTTAGGCTGAGCTAATATTGATCCTATAGTGATTCCTAAGGCATCTATATGGACATGAAAGGGTGTGTTCCAATCTAAGAAAATGAGGATTGGTGCCTCCATAATTTTTTTTTTAGTGTATCAAATGCTTGTTGATATTCATCAGTCCATTCAATGCTTTTACCTGATTTCTTTTTTTGTAGTTCCTACATGGGGACAATTATTTCAATATATCTTTTTGTAATTTTTTGGTGATATCCACTCTAACTTAGAAATGTTTCCTCTTTCTTAGCAGCGATGATTTCTTTCTCAATTTCGGTCCTTGAAACATTTTCCCTTTGGATAAATCCAAATGATTCAAAGATAATTTGATTGCCTTTCTTTACCAAGCCACCACTCCATTCTTCAATAGCCTTTTTGAAAGTTTTACAACTCTTCATTTTACTCACTACTTCTTTTCCTATCATCATCATGGGATTAGAGGATGATTCAGCTTGAGAAACTAGTTGAGGGGGAAGATCAAAGACTGATTTTAAACATTTAGTTAAACCTTAACTTGTTTCTTTAATTCATCCTTACTCTCCTTATCCTTTTTAGATCACTCAACCATCCTTGTTGCTGATACCTAGAAGTTATGTACATATATTTCTCTTGTAGGAGGTCCCAAGTTAATCTTATCAATGTCAAAGTCACTCGTGATCACCTAAGTAACCTCTTTATGTGAAATAGGACATGAAACTTCTAGACACAGATTCCCTAAGCTATCATCATCTATAAGCCTAGCAGTAGTCTTCAATTTTTGGGCTTGGGAGTTCCTTGAAATAATTGACCCACCATATCTTGCTTCGGAAGATCTAGCTGCACTACAGGTTCCTTTTCCTTGACACTATATCTTCTAGCCAAATAGGGTTAACATGAACAGTGGTCGCCTTAGAACTAGAAGAGTCAAATAATGTTCTTTTTGTCGGAGGAGTGTTCACTTGTATGTTTTATGATGAAATTGGGGAAGACCTCTATTTAAAAATTTCATTTACCTCCCTGATAAGTGATGATTGACAGGATGAAGAGGGGGTATTGATTTTGAGGCTCCCTAAATCCTCTTCTCTTCGTTCAACCTCCTTGTCCTTACCTAGGTTTGGTAATGTTATCACTCAATATTGCACCCTTGATAAGTTGAAAAACTTAGCTTATTGGTGAAACATGGAATCCTTTTTAGGTTTGTGGGTCACCTATGATGGAAAGGAACCTCCCGAGAGGATCAGTCATACCTCACCTAAAATGAACTAAACTATAGCTTTACTAAGAAAAAGAATAGAAGGAAAGAGTTTCAAAATTAAACATAAGATCCTACTAAGGTGATGCACCAAAAAGTGTTTTTTCTCATATTTGAACTAATGTTTTAACACACAACTTAATCAACTACTTGGTTGTTTATGTACAACATCAATGTTTGGAATACCTATGTATTAGTATTTCATGTAAAGGTCTATGTTTTTACAGCTTTTAGAAGGAAGAGAAGTATTATTCCTCACAACTAACCTCTGTTTAAACAGTGACACAAGCAATGACCTACACAAATATACCCTTTCTACTTGAAAAATGATGAAAATATGACATTCATTCAAGGTTTTGTATATGAAAATCACAAAAATGACATCAATTAATTCACATACATAATGGAAACATAATTCTTGAAGGCCAAAAGTGCTCAACTTTATTGATAGAAGGTGTTTCTTACAACAAGACAAGTTTGAAAATGATTGATTTGCTCTTGAAAAATATGAAAATTCCACTTGTTCTTCAGCCTCAAAAACTGATTTTTGAGTTACAGGAAAAAAAAATTGCAAAAAGAACTATTCAAGTTACAAGGCTACTTCAAAATCATGCAAGAACTAACTAACAAAGTGAGACTAGTTTCCTTTATGGCTAGCCTATGTTGGAGAGAGAGTAGGACAGCATCAAAGACTATTAAATGACTCCTTCATAACTATTGCTGACATTTTGACTTTATCTTGGTTGCAAGAAAAAGGTCTTATCTTTACTTGACTGTTGGAAAAGCTCACGAATCTTCTCTCAACCTCTCTAGATACTTGAATTTGTCCATTATTGTTCAAGTTGCCTCCTAGATTCCCTCAACTTGTTAGACAACTCATTCAACCATCCTAGATGTTCTCCAAGTGCTCATTACTCCCCAAACTGCTCATAAACATCTCCTAGATTCCTATGATTAACATTCAACTAGGCAATAAATCTTTTAACCATTGCCACCTTCATACATTAAGCTTTTCAAACATGTGCAAAAGAGTTAAAAAGGTCAAAACCATCCTAAGGGCATGAGCGAAATTTGAGGATGAGATCTTGGCACATTTATATTCATTGTCACTTTAACAACTTCACTATTTAGACTATGCCTATTTGAGATTGACCCTTAATGGACTGTGATCGATGACATTTAGCCCCCTGATTATGGTTGACTCCTCTCCTCAACCTAC
This sequence comes from Sequoia sempervirens, assembly GCA_007258455.2. NCBI lineage: Eukaryota > Viridiplantae > Streptophyta > Pinopsida > Cupressales > Cupressaceae > Sequoia > Sequoia sempervirens. The sequence goes on from VDFB02011147.1 coordinate 31,634, forward strand.
TGTCCTATAGCTTGTCATGACACCTTGTTTGCAGCCCTATATGATTCCCTTTAGTGTGGGAAGATGGAGGACTTCTACAATGAATTGGAGATATTTTTCTTGCCATGTAACATAACTATCCAATATATGAATGTTATGCATGTTCATCACACTTAGACACTCCTTTATTGATCACTATCTTCTATTAGAAAACCATTAGACTGTATTTGCATGAATTATCTACGTGATCTCATGACATTTTGCTTTGTAGCCTCTATGACCATCACTATGTGAAGGATTATCCTGTTAAAGCATGACTTATACAAGGCATCCTCTATACTGTTATCTACCCTATCTAGAGAACCTATTACTTCCATTCTTCAAGAGACTGCCAAAATCTTCAAATTCTTCCATCAATGATCAAACCATTGTCTTTTTGATATTTGACCTTTTGGCACCATTATCTGACAATTTTACTCACTATCCATGGATTGTAAACTTTCATTATGCTTATTATATACCTGACTATCATTTTATATTGTGGCATATTGTTATGATATTTTTATCTCTATTCATCTCACCTCTATTCACACTCTTTCTTCAATATTCAAGATCTCTTCTCTATTGTTCAAGCTTGGGTGATTTGAAAATGGTAATGAACTGTTCAAAACTCTATCATTTTGATGTGTAATCCTTTATGATAAGGTGTTCTCTCTTACTCTTTTCAAAGTCCTTATCTCATTCACTGCTCAGTCCTCTTGAGAAACAAGGCTATTACCCAGTTCACTATTCATAGCCACTCATCATTTGTTTTCCAGCCTTTATTCTACCCTTGTATTGAAGGTCTTCTAAACTCTTCCTTTTTAGCCACATGTAGGTGATCTGCCATCTTTATAGTTAAACTTCGTTACTATCTCCAATACTATCATTTATCTATAGTCACCAAATTAAATTCCATCATATTGATTGTCTTTATGTATGTGTGGCAATCATGACTACTTTATGGTTGTCTACCTCATCACTGTGTGCATATCATTATAACTATATAGGACTGTCACCTTGTAGGTACACCTAATCTGAAATAAATCGATGAAAAATTAGTCCATTATCTATTGTTTCCCTCTTAAAGTTTGTATGAACAACCACTATATTTCCCTTTTACTATCCTTTTATACTCCATATGATGATTTTAAGACTATCCCTTCCCATTGTTTGAGCACCCTACATTTATCAACTTGGTCACTTGTCATTTCATTTGCCACTTTGAAACTTTTTATGCTTATCATATTTGGATTTAGCCCTCTTCTCATATGAATGTTCTCCATACTCATAAATGACATCACCTTATCCATCCTTACTGTCACATACTCTTTTGAATCTACCACTACATTTGGTCACTACAACATTTGAATCCCCTTGAGTATTATGTCCATGCCCCTTTGGGATTTCTATAGATTGTGCTTGTTATGACTATCCTATCCAAAGGTTTTGCTCATGAATACCTTCATAAAAACTAAGACAACACTCTCATTCCTCTTGGAAGATCGTTCACTCCACCCTCTATGACGGTCACTCATTCTAATGTCATGAAAATATCTCATTCCACCTATTGAAGATCATAAACTCTATCCTTACTATCAAGATCATTACACCATTGTACATTGATAAAAGCACCTACTTTTTACTGCCCTTTGGAAACATAGCCTTCATGCCATTTCCTACTCTCTCTTGACACTATCACTCACTATCATGTTGTTGTACATTACACTAGAGGTATTTTCCATTGCTCACACTATATTATTTTAATTTGAGCATATAAACTTATCTAATGCCTAGGAAAGCCCTCTACATTTTGTCATCTGCCCTCCCCTTTTAATATGATTTTATCTCTTGGGCTACTCTTCATATGGGTCATCTTTTTCTCATGGAATTTCCACTTTTAATCTACTATCATCACGCTCTTCTTAATGATTGTAGGTTGTCTCCATCATGGATGAAAAGACTGTCAAACTTTATTCTTTCTTTCATTATTTGACTTTCTCAATGGACATCACTTTGGTAATAAAACAAGAAATACCAAAAGCTATAGGGCTAATTGGAAACTAGAACAAGGCTTGACAGGGCTATAAACCTACACACAAGTCTAAGTTAGAGCCTTTCCAAATAACAAAGGTTAAGACATGGCAAGGTCAAAGAATAAGGGTTTAGACCTGAGAAGACTCCTTAACATACCACACCACTTTTAGCTCTTTCATGGGACTTGAGGACTATCACTTTCTTGAAGGTTTTTCACTTTCACATAGAAAACTCATTCATTATCATTTTATATTTTTCTTATCTAGATTCAATGATTGCAACCAAACAATCTCTTCACCAGTTTCATGCAAAATTTTAGAATCATTGCCCTTAACCACAAAACTCTTTATCACTCTATCATCTATATCATTATACATATCACTGCCCTTCTAGAGGAATCCTATTGTCATCATGGTTTTAGAATATGATACATTCTTTCCATTGTTACACCAGTAACACTATGTTGTGTTGAATTTGGTAACCTTTAGTCACTCTTTTGATTCTTTTCTATACCTCTTTACACATATCTTGTATCTATTTTAACACAATTATCACTTGTATTCTCATTCCACCATTGAATTTATTTTAGGATAGATAGAGAATTCACCTTCAATACTAAGCACATAGGAAACTCAAAGCAACCTCTCTAAGTTTCTGCCCAAATGATTGATCAACACCAAATGAAAAAAAAGCATTTATTTTTTTCATTTTTTACTATTGATTAGCCAGTGTGGGATCTTAACAAGGATTTACTACTTTTGCTTCCTGAGCATTGTCTCTAAAACTTGGTACTACAACTTCATTTATTTCTTAGACAATCACATTATACTTCCTAACTAACCTAGAAGATGACCAAGAGATTTGAACTCCTAACAAGATATTTATTACATTTCCTGACAAAGATCAAAACTTCAAGAAATATAGGGCATACCTACCTTATTGCAATGATTTGAATCCATGCCCTGCTACGTGGATGTAGTGCTAGTGAAGACCCTTCGAAAAAAAACTCCAATATATGCAACGTGCCTAAAAAATCTAGATCTCAGCAACGTGGTGAAATCAATAGATGCCTTCAAACTATCAATCCACACCTCTTTCTAAGCTATCAACATGATGGCCTCTTTCAGCACCATTAAGTTGCTTGTTTAATGCCATCTTACCTAAAAACACTAGACCTTAGTAGTGTGGATTAAGTGAAAGATGAAACCTATTCCCCAAGCTTGGCGCCCAAAGACTTGGTCTAATTCTTCTCTTACCTTTTTACCATTTTGTTGCATTCTCTCTCTTGTCCTTTTCCACCATGCTATTCCTTATGTTTTCTTTTTCATAAACACTTTTAAAATTTAACGTCTTCAAGAAAAATGGCTCTTAAAACACTAAGTGTTAATATCTTTTAGTGACCTCTCGGAGATGTTTGCTTGCTAAACATGGTGACCAGCTACCTTACACAATCCATTGGGCATAGAGTCATGAAGAACTTGACAAGACATACAAAAATCAGACCTTGCATACTGTTGTAACACTTCAAAATAGTTCATGAAAACTTCAAACTTATTCAACCTACCTAAGAAGACTCAAAACTAGACTGAAAACAAATGACCAACTGTGCATCAACACTTGGAGGAATGAAAAGACTACTAAAACCTACATGCAACAACACTTATTGACTTAAAGAACGTATCCTAGTATTTGTTGATCATCAAAGCTTATGCTTCTCCAACAGTCTTATGGGAAATTCAGCGAGTGGGGGACAAATTGCGTCTCACTGAATACCTCCATGGTTTTTATAGAAATTCGGCTCTTCTTTTGGGGTTTTAAGATAAGGGGAGAAAGGAAATGTAAATATAAAACATAAAAGGAAATGCGCCAAAGCTTTTACAACATTTCAAACCCAAATTATTCCTATGATTGATATAAAAGATAAAATGCCACAACCCCTCATTGTCGGAAAGAGAACGAACAACAAAGGTTAACTTCAAGCATAGTGTAGACTTTCAGATCTTTCCGCAGGCAGTGTTCATTGAGGTCTGATCAAACATAAAGATTTCTTATGAGTAAAAGAACAATATTCTAGAAATTACAAGAACTCTATCTCCTAATACAGCATAGCATAACAGAATAATAACAACTTTAAGAAAAAGAGAAAAGTCCAATGACATAGTCCAATTCTCCTAAGCTACTATTTCATCATACAAGCATAAAGCATGGAAATCTGCTACTTAAACTATCTGAATATAGCTTTCAAGACATAGTGTTTCATTCAAAATGACAATATAAAGAAAGAAAGCTTGAAAAAGGCCATACATGCACAGTCTCAATAAATTCTCCTCAATAGTTTGTGCTTCAATTATAAATTGAACTTTGAAATAAAGGTCAAATGCCAATCCAACAATAGTTTAAACCTTAATAGATATAACATACATACCAAAATAAAGTAGTTTTGTACTTTGCTTCTGAAAATAATTCTAAAAACCTTAAGAAAACTAAATAAAACACTTCTTCAACAAAGAAACAGTTCCTTGGAAAATCTAACCCTTCTTTTGATCGTCACTTTCCTCTTATAGCCGCTAAAAGAAAGAAACACCGCCTCAGCTCAGAAGTAATCACTGCCAGATGTTGATACTTGATAGCTCGTAATATGATCGTAAACCCTTGGTTAGGTCGCAAAAGATCTTTTCTCATTAACTCCCAACAACTGCATTAATGTATTTTAGATATTTTAAAGATAGAAGCCTATACACAATCAAATCCTAAAAACAATAGTCTGGAAAAAGAATCCCGGTGACTAATCACATCATCTTGAAGCATCAACTTGAAGCTTTTGTCCTGAGAAACAAGAAAAGAAAAGCCAAAAATTTTTGATAGTCTCCAAAAGATATTACTTCATAAGAGACATAGTCTTCCTTTGATAGAGAGATGACACATCACGTGGTCAGAACCTTATGCTTTCCAAAGAATGTTTTTGTAGCAAATTCTCGTCATCCTGACATGTGTCTTGGGCACTTCTTCGAAAAGAAAATGATAAGGGAAATTTGTGCAACCACCCCATGGCGCATCGCCTGTCTTCCTTACTGGCCTTTCATTAACCCAAACACTTCCGCAATCAAAAAAAAAGGAAACCAAAGATTGGAAGGCTAGGGAAATAATAAGAAAAACAACTTCATAGTTTTGGTGACTCATAGGTGCCTTCACTTGCAGAGGTATGAACCCAACTCTTTGTAAATTTCTGAAGTTTTAGGAAGGAGTGTTGTGCCTGCCATTCTTCTTTAGTTGGTAAAGACATACTAGGGATGAGCCTATAGGCTTGATAAAGTTGGAAAACTTCTTTGAAAGACATGACCCCCCACCTTGCAGTAACCACTCCAAGGTAATGATAAAGGCAGGAAAGGCAAAAAATCTCGTGCTCAACCTCATCAGTTGTATGCACCGTGCTTGAACTTGGGAGTTCTGCAACAATCCGATCCATTTGTTTGATAGCCTTTGTAATCTACTCCACTATCTACACATTTCCGTCTAGGGAGAAAAGGGGAGGTAGCCTGTAATTGATCAAAACATTAAAGTCCTTTTTGATCTCTTCAACTCTCATTGCCAACACCACCTGGCAATCTTTGCACCTTTTGGCAACCTTCTGGGAGTTGACAATTTCACTGGCCTTAATGTAGGTGATTCTTCGATCAATAATTCTGGCATCTTTTAGAACCTCATTAGAAGCCACACAAAGTCTAGAAATGAAACTTTGTGATTCTGCCACTCAAGTGTCACATGCTTGCAGAACGTGATCAGTCATTAAGCCAATTTTCCCATTTATTTCCTAGACATCCTTCAAGAATTGAAAGATGGGCCTAAGAACAAGGCAGCTACAATCCACTCTCAATGTGAAGATACCAATATTTTTAGCAGTGGGAGAGACTCGATCTCTTGAGCAATAGCCAACTCTTGATTGAGCTAAGTCTCCTTAGTCCTTGCATTTTCCTCTATTTGACCCTCTTCTTTGAAAGTGTTTGCCAACTCTGAGCTTATTCTTTGTACCTCTAAATCACGGGTCTACAATGTAGACACGACCTCTTATTTTTCTAGCTTCAATTTTTCCATGTCCGCTTGTGCCTTCCTTACGCTGTCAGGAAACTAAGATCGAACATTACCCAGCTATTTCTGTAAGTTTTCTTAAGTACTTTTGTACCCCACATTGGTCTGATGCTAGATGGGGAGATCATCTTTTAACCTCTCAATTTTGGCATGTAGCGAACTTGTTGGCTTTGTGCTTCTTCAAGCAATCTTGAGTCTTCCCCTTGCTTACCCTGAATCTGGATTATGCGGGCCAACTCGACATCCTTAGCCTTGAGCTCCATTTGCAATCTGCCCACTGTTTCCCTTACATTTACCAAGTTTGTCTCATGCTTTTTTAACTTTCTATCTAGCCTTTCATAGTCTAAATATACCACTTGTTGGGTGGTCTTAGCTAAGACCACCTTGTCGCATGGATACATTTCAGCTAGATTTAGGCCTGTCATCTAGATGTCATAATCCTCCAGCTACATCTACTATGCAGGCTTAGCCACGAGCGATGTCATGGTGCTGATCAAGAGATAATTACTCTCCTCGTAACAAGCGTCGATCTTCTTAGTAGCTAGCAACTCAACATTTTTCATTAGCTTCCTCTATTTAGCATTTCGTCGAGCCATCTTTGTTGCATTAAAATGATCCTAGAGGGTTTGAGGAATGTCAATGTTTTGTGTTGCAATAGGGGCATCGGGAGGGAAACCAAAATGGGTAACAGAGGGGGAGACCTCAGATGTATGAGTATGGGGAGAGGCGAAAGGGAGTTTTATCATGGAAAAGGGTGGAACACCCAGCGAAGACTGAGCAAGGGATTTACCAGCAGAGGTAAATAGAGACATGGTTGGGCAGAAAGATGTTTGCTCAGAAGTTGTCAGTCTAGGAGTGGGGGTTAGTATGGATGTTTCAGCTCTTTCAAGAGGGGCCCTTGATAGGGCGAATAAAGAGTCAGCAGTGGCTAAGATAGATGTTTCTCCTTCAGCGTGAGGGATAATATCGAGAATTTCATTCCGAACAGGAAAAGATGTATTCAGGACAATTAAGTTAGGGACCAAGGACAAAGAATTCCTTTCCAAAGGAGGAGGAGAGGGGTAACCAAAGATGTGGAAATAGGAAGAAAAGAAGGAGTAAAACATACCTGAACCATAGTGGTCGACACATCCTGGAAAGCAGACTCCACTTCTTCACCTCGGGCCGGCATATTGGATATGCCTAGACCTTCAACCCACCTTCTTTTTTCACGACCAAAATTGACATGCTCTGCTCTCCTGATGACCGATCCCTCTGAAGCCTAGCCCTCAGCAACTGCAGTGGATGACACTCTTGTAGACCCTCGGGGTTTCTTTCCTTTACTCTAGGCATTGGAGGCGGACGGAGCTCATGAATCCTTTTGCCTTGAATCTCTGTAACTATCGGATTCTCGAGGTCAGGGAGTCTGGCATGAAACTTTTTCTGCATCAATTTCATGGCTGGTTCTTGGATTACTGTCATCAAAGCTAGCCTCCTTATCATAAATATACTCGAATTCCTTTTCCTGTGGGAATTGTCTGACAAGAAGGTTGAGACAACGCAAATCCTCTCAGAACCTCCAGAAATCTGCCTTCTTCCTTTCTGACCACTCCTTCTTCTTTAGCTATGTATTAATGGACTTATTTATTAGAAGGTTCATGTCATACAGGACCTTCGATTTGTAGAAACTCGGCCATTATAGTCACTTGAAAGGAATATGATTCAAGTCAATGTATACCTCCACACCTTCTCGAGTTATGTTCTTCCTCCTTTCGAAGTATCTCGCTCCTCATGCTTTACGCTATAAATTCCCTGTGGGTTATAATCCCACTTATCACAAATGATGACTAGGCCCAAAGCCGCTAATAGATCCTTGAGTTCCTCTTTGAAAAATTGCTTTGTAAGCTATACCTGATTGTTAGCAATATTGAGAGGGAGCGAATACAACTTCATCTTGTTTCTTCCCACGCCACAGATCTTGTCAACAACGGTCACCTAGCGACATTCCTCCAGTGTGAAAACTCCCTATTACAAGCCTGGGGAGTTGAAAAGACTCATTGGGAAAACCACAAAAACTAATAAATGTGAAATTTGCACCTAGGAAATAATCCACTAGGTTGGGCGAGATCCTCATCCATTGTAGAACCTTAGGAGAGAAATTACCCATAGGGCGAGGTAACAATTCTTGGAGTACAGGCCTCAAAAATTAATCTGTAAACCCATAATAATACCCTATTCTAGAAAGAAAATGGGTTCACATAGAAACTGGCTGAAGATAGTTCCTTTCATCCAGCCTAGACACTGGTACATTTTTCCCAAAATATTCAAAATTTTGATGTAAAACCAAATGAGCCAAGAAGGAAGGGTACCTGAATTTAGAATCAGTCTCGTAATTGTTTAGCTAGTTAAACATGTTCCCAGCTATCTCCTTGGCAAAATCATAGTGCCTCTAGAATTTTTCTTTCTTTCGCTCAAAAGCTAAGACAAACTGAAAAGGAAGAACCTAGGTATCATGGTCAAGACCAAATAGCCAGGCCAGCATCGAGAATACTGCATATTTGTCCCTCTTGAATATATCATATGATAAAGGGAATGAAACATGACCTCTATCTAGTCGTTCCCTTGTTTCTTCTTCATAAAATTTTATTCTTCTGGCCTTTTCTTCCCCGAAAAGATCCATCTTTTCTTCTTTGAACAGCTCTAAAACCCAGGCCATAGGGATACACAACATATCTTGTATGGCTTAAGCAGAAATAGTAACCCTAATCCTACCATTTTGGATAACCCCTGTCACCTCGTCGAATTTCCTAGCACATGCATCGACTAATTCAGGGCATGGATGCACAACGAGCAACATGAACTACGGAAAACTGTAATCCCATAACCGAAGCGCAAAACCCTTGGATGTCCCATCCTTTTCCTCTGAAACGTGCCTTCTCTGAGGCTTTTAGGGTTAACCAACAACTTGGGATCAAAAACATTGTCGGCGATATCTTGTACTGCTTCTCTCTTCACAGGATTATCAACTTGGACCTTCTTACAGCATTTGAAAGGTCGCTCCTACATAGTTGAGGCATCGACAAATGACTTCTACCCAAAAAAATTGGCATAACCAGGTTGTTGGCTTGGAGTTGTAGCATGTCTTCTAGAGGTTGAGGGTTCCACCATGACTGTATCAAAAGTTGTAGAGAACCTCTTAAGAATAACAGCTAGTTGCCCTTTTCCTTCAAAGAAAAAATATGCTTTTGATTGTAATTAATTGTCTTGCTAGTACATGCACTTAAGATTGCACTATTACTATTGGGCCATTAAATGATGTCACTAGGGTGATACATGTGGACTAAAGATTCGTATCCCTTGGGAATGCCAAAAATTTCATGAGGATGAAATTAGTACATTCCTTTCAATGTCTCATAATCAAAAGAAACATTGCCTCGAGAAGTGTGCTTCTCGTCATACCAAACATGTCAAAGTGGTGCAAAGTACCCTTGAAAAATGTAACCATTAATCTGTCAGAGATTTTTCTTTTTAGCGTGTTAACCCCATCTTTTCTCATTAATGAGATAGTTGGAACTAATGTCAGTGAAGGACACATGTCAACAATTGGCACGCGAGAGCATTTACTCCCAACACCCAAATTTATTTCTCAAGACATTTTATGGGATCCTTCGTATGATTTATCTACCTTGGTCCGTTTTGCCTCAAATTTTTCCATTGTCATCTGGCCAAAAATAGACATTTTGTTGGTTAAGTTTGTTGGTTGGCCTTTTCTATATATAGCCACACCACCTTTTGCAACATTAATTCGAACATAAAGTCCCTTAAGTTAGCTAGTCTTCCGCTTATTTTCCATTTTTCTATAATTCGCCACCTTACCAGAATGTCTACTAGCTTGGGGACCCCTATTTTGTTCCTTCCACGGAGGCCGCAATATAGCTTTTCAAGAGAAATTACTAGTGACCAAATCAAACGGTTGGTCAAGAAATGTGACCCGCTTATCATGACTGCATTCAAATGGGTGGTGGGCACTGACTTCATTACTGATGAGAACCATCTTTGGAGCAATTGCAATGTGCTTTCTCGCTTCATGGCCTCACTGCTGGATCTAAACATGTCCAAACCTATGATAATTGAGCTATGTCAAGAGATGTTTGACACCTCATTCATGGAAGGGCTTGGCGAGATAGTTCAAGTATCCATCCCCAGTGTTGGCATCCTGAATGCCATGGACCTTCAGAGGCATGTGGACTTCAGGATAGACGTGCCCTGGTTACCCTTTCTCTCTAACTTCCACATTATGGACATTGCAACACACTAATATTCTTCACAACCAGTGGCCATTTTTCTACTTCGTGAGTATGGTGTGGAGCAGGTTACAAGACTAGCCTAGAGGAAACACTTTGACTTCCTGGTGGAGAGTAGCAATGAGTAGGCTTTGGGCCTACGTTCTTCTCTGTTGTGCTTTTTGACCCCCCTTTTGCAACCAAACAGAGAAGAAGAGAAAGAAAGAAAATAAAGAAAACCCAATAACGAGTCTTTTTTGCTTCCTGGGTGACGTCCAGGGGCACCTCCTAACTGCTTTTGCATGTTACTCCTTCCATTTGAATCTTTTGCTTTGTAACTCCTTTTTGGCTCTCTCGAGAGAGTCTTATGCTTTTTTCTGAGCCTCAAGCTTGCATGTATGTAGAATTCTCAAAAAATATAATACAAGCTACCTGGTTCTCTAGCATCCTTCTTAGTTGTCTTATCCTCAAAATTCAAAATATTTACAAAATTTTACATATGGTACATAAATGTTGAAATTTTCAAAGAACTATGCATTTTAATGGAAAATCTTCATATAAATATCGTTCATCGATATACCTAAAGCATTTCCTTCCATATCTTCAAGTTCATATGCATTATTTTCTTTACATGTGCTGATTCATAAGGGTCCCTTCCACAGTGCTTCAAATTTTGTGTGTTGTCCTGGTTTTGCAATATGTTCATCATATTTTAGCACTAAGCTCCCTTCCTTGAATTCTGAACTAGAGGTTTTTTTGTCAAACCATCACTTGACTGCTTGTTGCTAGTTGATCATGGCTCCATGGGCCTTCTCTCTGTCTTCCTCTAGTTTGAGGAGTT
>VDFB02011148.1:0-12690 GCA_007258455.2 Sequoia sempervirens
TTGTAGAATTTATTTCATCTTCTTGGAGGGAGAGATATCAAGCAGGATTGGAGAAGCCTCGATAAGGTACCCTCTTGATCAATGGTAGAAGATGTTCCTTTCTTTTGTGACAAAGATATTTATTGCTTGCTACAAGGTGTCATACATACACAAGACTCTCTAGATATTGAAATTTTGTACTCACTTAAAGGAGGGTGTAAAATCTAATGAACCCTAATCATCACTAAGACATGTGTTTGAAAATGAAGCAGTATTTGTCCTAGGAGTGTTTTGCATGATGACATCAATATTAAGCAAAGGTTTCTTTGATGCTTTTGTTTCTTTCGAAGGACAATATATCCAAGACCATTAGTTGTTTCTTGTGTGTGAGGCTCTATAAGGACACAAATACCTTATTCTCTAGCACCACATCCTTTTTCCATTATAGCCAAGTTGTTTCAAAAAGTCATAACCTCTTCCATAAAGTTTTTCCATTTCTTTTGGATTTGGTGCTTTCTCATGATCACACTCATCATATGTGGATAAATACAATTATTATTTTCCTCTTCTTTGCTAAAAGTTGTGGATTCACATGCTTTTGATGACTCAATTTGTGTTGATTCTATGGTAGCTTTTTTCTTATTTTTTGATTTGTGTGTAATTGTATTCTCCTATGAAAGTAGGTGTAAAATCCAATGAACCCCACTCATCATCCAATAGTCTTGTGATTTCCTCTTCTGCTTCTTATATTGTTTCCACTTTTGTAGTTGGTGTCAATGTTGTAAGAGGATTTTTCATTCCTTTTTCAATTTGTAAACAACTATCAGGCTCAAGATTGGATTTTATTGTATAAAAATTGTTATAAGTGTACTTCACTAGATGGTGTAATGTTGAAGGCACTCCATTTCATTGCATGAATCCACTTAGTACCTAAGAGAATATTATATGAAAGATCATTGGGCATGGCATGAATAGGAGTTTGAAAAGTCACCTTACCCACTCTAACAAGTAATTCTATCACACCAAGTAGTTTTTTTCCTACATTATCAAAACCACAATTGGATAAATTATCTGGTTAAATTTTATTCTTATCCAAGAGGTTTATACTACACATTAAGGGTTGAACCATTGTCAACGAGAGTTCTTTTTATTCCACGTCTATTAATGACAACCACTATCATCAAGGCCTCATTTTGTTTTTTATCTCCACATCTATTAATGATAGCCACTATCATCAAGGCCTAATTTTGTTTTTATAACTCATCTTGATGAAAGAATATCAATATTGACTGAATTCATACCTTGGATTAGGGCTCCTACATCATTTGGTTGCGCACTAGGAGGAACCACTACTTGTTATAAATCACTTTGAAGTATGCTATGATAATTAGGTGATGCTTAAATAAGGTCCCATAAAGAAATCTTAGCAAGAGTGTTTCTAAGTTGTTCCACAAGATCATACTCCTTTCCATTGTGCAAAGGAAAATGAGGAGCACTAGGCAAGATAGTTTGAGGAATGGTAATGAAGTAGGTATGGTTTTTGGTTGCCTCTTTTTCCTTGTATTGTATGTGTGAGAAATGGTATCATAACTTAGTTGTTGTGAAACATTGCTACTACAATGTTGTCTTGCAAAATTTAAGATTGTCCCTACAGGTTTTGGAGATCTTATAATGAGAATTGGATCAGGAGGTGACTTAAGAGGTCCAATAATTAAAGGAATCTGGGGAGGTCCAAGAGGAGGTTTTGGATATCTAATGGATAATATTGTGTTCATAAACTCAACAGATGTAACTTCTTGTTGATGATTTTCTAATGAGGGGGAATCAAAGGTTGACCTAGCCTCTTCATCTATACCATATGTTGAAAGAAATTTATCCATGATATCATCTTCATTTGGAACAATATCTTCCCAAATGGAAGAATAATTGGAAGAGGTACAAACAAGATCCTCATGATTCTCAATGTTTGTATCTCCTTTCACCAATATACCTTCATCACAAGTAGGGAAGGTATTGGGAGAAGAAAAATTATGGTTTTCATGATTATCCATGATTGCACTCTATTGCACTAAAGTATTCTCACAAGTGGGAGAGATGTTGGGAGATGAATGGAGACTAGGCAAGGTGATGTTAATAAGTGTGTTAATGATCTCATCCTCTTGCACCATAATTTCCTCCCAAGTTGGTGGGGTAGGGGGAGAGGGAAAAACAATATTCTCATGACACTCAATGATTGTATCTCCTTTCACCAAAATACCTTCATCACAAGTAGGTATCAAGAGAAGAACAACTAAGGATTTTCTATGATTTCATTATGCTTTTGCATCCTCTTGTTCAACAACAATATCTTCCCAAGGAAAGAATCATTGGGACATGGAGAAACAAGGTTCTCATGGACGCTTAATAATTGGATCTTCTAACACCAAGAGATACCTTCATCACAAGTAGGGAGATAATCGAGAAGGGGACAACTATGGTTATCAAGGAGGCCAAAATTTCATTCTCTTTGCACTAAGAGACTCTAATAACTAGGAAAGATATTGGAAGAATGACTAACATGCTTGTTAATGATCTTTTTCTTGGCATACTTGAAAAGGAAAGATGCTAACATTTAGATTTTTGAGTGTGTGCAAAAAATAAAAAAGTAATCTATATCCAACCTATGCAATGCTTCATAAAAGTAATCTATCAAACTTTTATAATTTTCATATTTGAAATTTTTTACTTTATTGATTATGTTACACAGAAACTTGAAAATGATATATTTTTAATGCCAATTTTGATTTCAAATAATGCACTTAATTTGACCAATTTAGCTTAACGCAAGAAAGTACATAATTTTCTATTTTTTGAAATTGAAACCCAAATCTAATAGTAGAATGAAATGAAGCAAACATGGAGCAAATGATGCCCAAAAATTTAAAAAATCACATGTACAAGGACAGGTTCACCCAAGGGTGAATAAGTCTTTATACAAGGGTTGGAAAAATTCAAGTTTGTGTTTCTGGTTTGATGTTTGAATTCTCTATTTCAGGTTGTAGACTGTGAATTTTGTGACAAATTTTTCCAGTGTCAGGTGTCCTAATGCAAGTTTGACTAATGGAAAATAGTGAACAAAGTGAACTTTTGGAATGCAATTTTGAACTAAAATTTAATCTAAATGAAGACACTCTTGATGTAACTACAACGCAAGATGGATGCAAAATTAATGGAATTTTTTTTACTTTTATGAATTTAAATGATGCAAATATGCAAAAATAAACCCTAAATGCAATGCAAAGCACACTAATGCAATTTCTAAACCTTAAATGAGATGCAATGCAAACTAATGCAAAACCTAGATCTAGGATTTTAAGGATCTCCAAATCAGAAAACATGATGTACAATGTCGGGTTCACCAAAATGAAACATAGAAAAAGGAGGTAGGTGATCCAAAACGGAATGATTAAAAGGATGTATAATGCACCTACATTTTCTCTATTTTCATTAGGAAAATAGATCCCCAAAGGTAGGATTGACTTTCAACCCTTAGGTGAGTCAACCCTATTAGGAGATCTTGTTGTTTTCTTTATGACAGAAAATGGTAAAATATGCCTGAAAAGGACTTTTGGGAGATGAAAATAAAATGATTAATGAACTCAATTATATGAAGTAAAACTTGAAATATGGAGTTAAAGGATAACACTAATAGAAACAACTTCTAGGTAGATCGGTGAGGGATAAAATGATGTGTACTTGTCACCAAAAGTGTTGCAAAGTGTCATGTTGGGACTCATTCACCCAAGGGCGAATGGGTCTTTGTACAATATTGTTCCTCAACTTTAGAGGTCCTCTAGTACAAGATATGAGCTTTCATTAGCCCTAGGCTTCACTATCAAACAACAAAAAATAAATTCTGAATTTGAGTTTTCGTGGCTTGACAACTTCGCAAACTTTGCAAAATTTCTCTTTTGATCAACTTTCAATCCTTCACCTACAAACCTACACATGCACAAAGAGAGGGAAAAATGTTTGCATTTGGGTGACTAGGGGTTTTCCTCAAGGCAAACCCCAGTTTGGTAATTAAACCTTGATAATGAAATAATGATAAAATGCAAGAAATGATGAATGAACAAGACTTGTTACAACTCACCAAACCCTTTAATGGATATCCTTAGAGGACTGAATTCTAACACATCTCTCTAAGGATTGGATCTTGCATGAAATGGCTTGATTGGGTGCTTGATTTGACACTTGATTTGATGCTTGAATTCTTGAAACCTACATCACAATGTTAGCTCCAAAAACATGCATGAACACACATAAGTTTCTTGACATTATGATAGATCTTGAATGTTGCTTTCTGTAGACAACTCCGATAAATCTACTCCAATGCTCTCGACAATAATATTTTCTCTTGTGAAGTTTCATCGTTGGTTAGTTTGAACTGGATAAAATAACCTTTGTATTTAGAGAATATGTCCATGTCTTCCCAAATAGAATAAAATATTACATTAATTTGCATAGGGAATGGAAAATTTTGATGCAATACTGCCTAATCCTACTAAGAGAAATTTTTTTTTCTGGTCAATAGAAGCTTGACATTACAGTATCCCCAGAAATAATCAAAATTTAACAAAAAACTACATGTCCCAATTATGGCTATTCCTCCATCAGAGCCAAATGTACAGAGCTTTCATCATGTGCCCTGTGGTTTCCAACTCAACCGCCATATCCCGCAAGAGAAACAACCAATTTTGAGCCTCTTGTGAACTCCATTCATCCACACCATCGAGCCTCGATCAGTCAGAGCTTGTTTTAATCAGAATCGACCAGCTACGTCACCACACCACCCACGAGCATTAGAAACTTGGGCAACACCCAAGCGATTTGAACATTGATGGTAACCCAAATCTCTCCAAGGCTAATTTCCATACTCTAATCTAACAACCCCAATTCCCAGATGACTCCATGCGCAGAAGTTGATGACAACTCCCCCTCAAAATTACTCATGACTCCATACTATGTTGGGGAAGAGATCACAGCCACCGCACACCATTCAAGGTTGATGAGATCCCTCAGATCATCTCTTCCAACAATATTATTAGGGTCATGAGGAGAAAAATCCTAAAGAAAAGACATCAAAGATAATATTTTATCTTTACAGGCCCCTATCCATGTTTATCCAAACTTTCCTACAATTCTTTCTCAAAGCACTAACAACCTCGCCATCATTCTGCTGGCTAACCTAATGGACCAAAACCTCCCTTAAAGTCCTCGACGCATCAAAGATGAAGTCTCTATGGAATAAACCACCTAACTCCCCTTTCCCAAAGAAAGACATTGTATTTTTTGAATTGCAAACAAGAAGGAATTGTTCTACGTGAAATGAGGCTTGGATAAATTGACCAACAATGAAAACTAACTCTCTATAGGACTCAAGTAAGTCCATTATATTAGATAAAAAGACCTAGCACTTGTGAAGGAAAATAATCATCTCCTCGGGCCTTCCACTAGTGACTCAAATTAAGGATGATATGAATAGCTTTCTTCCACCTGAGGATTACTAGATAAAATACCACCTTCAGTCAATCATGTGAAAGGTAATCCTCAAACATAAGCTCCCATTGCTGAATCTCCATACAAACCCTTAGGTTCCAAGGTTTAAAAGCCATTTTGCAGATTCTTCATACAAACAGAGATATTTGGGAAGACTAAATAACCAAAAATGCAATATGATGCCACTTAGCTCTCGTCGTCCTTTATAGGCAATAAAAAAATGCACATATCTTTGGCATAATTAATGGCGAATATTGCATTGTTATTTAGGTAGCAAATGCAGAGAACATAATAAGAGTTTCTTGTGATGAAGCGTGTGAAAAATATTTTCTGAGCTCCCAATTTTGGACCTCCTTTCAACTCATCATACCATTTTGTACCTCCATATACATCGAACATTAGAGGGAAAAATTATTTGTACAACACCTGTTCAAAGATGTACACAACTGTTATTATCAACACTTAAGGTGAATTTTACAAAGCCGTCAAAATCCTAATGATGAAAAATAGAAATCATTCGACATACATCAGCAATCTGACAACCATCTCCATCAATAAAACAAAGCTAGCCACCTCATTCAATGTGATTCCACGTCACCTATCCTTAGTGTAAATCCAACACATCTATTTTACCTTTCCAACTCACTTGCTATTTGTCACCCTTGCTAAGGTATTGACGGACAACATTACAATCTCTGAATTTACACTTTAAAATACAACATATCCCACATAACTCCACTTAGTTAGATTAGAGCAATACCCAACACACAACTTAGTTAACATGCCAGCTAAAGAACATATACCAAGCAACACAACATCTTTCATGAGAACACTTAATTTACATCTTCATCTACAAGCATTATTAACTGAGGGTAACTACTAGCAATCTCCCAATTTCCTATGACTTCAAAATTCTGACCATCACAAGCCAAATTTGCAACTTTATCAGCTAGTTGATTGCCCTCTTTGTAGGTATGGGAAATTTGAACTTCAGTAAAAACATCGAATATTTGCCAAACTTTGTGCAAAATATATCTCAGCTTCCAATTCTAAACAAACCTTTCTTTACATGCATTAATGATGATCAAAGAGTTTCCCTCTATGTGTAGTTTATGGAAATGCATAGCTTTAGCTACTTGTAAACCATAGAATAACGCTAACCCCTCTACAAAATTATTAGTGAAATTAGGAATATGTATTGCCTTGGTTGCTAACAAAGTACCATTCTGATCTCTTATGATTATTCCAACACCTGATCTCCCTGGATTACCCCTTGAGGAGCCATCAAAGTTAAGCTTAACAAAGCCCTACAGAGGAGATTACCACTTGACCTTGCTTCTATCTACTTTCAAAGGTGGAGCAACCTTTTGAGACCCTTTAAAAGGAAAAGTTAGATATTTCCAATTCTAAAGAAGCCAACTATCCAAACTTGAGAACACTGAGGAAAGAATTTTTTCCTTTGGACATAAGCATTAGCAACCTCTGATATAGAATGTTCTATCTTACCTTTCAATTGCAAAATTGTTTGAGCCTGCTACCTAAATATCCTCTTATTTCTTTCCCACCAAAAGTTCCAAACTACTAGAGCAAGAGCAATTCTCCAAATGCATGCAAAAAAGGAAGATTTATACAAAACCGACCAAGCATTGAATAAATCCCACAAGGTGAATGGCATTGGAAATAACCCATTCAATTTAGTTTTGATGAACTGCCAACACTCTTGTGCCCAGGAACAATTCAAGAACAAGTGATCTATAGTTTCATAGGATTCTTGACAAAGAACACACTTGAATGGTTCAAAGAACCCTAACTTTCTCAATCTATCACTTGTCAATATCCTTTTACGAAGCGCTAACCAAGTAAAATTACCAGCCTTAGGAAAAACCATCGCATTCCAATAGAAGGAATATGCTCTATGCTCTATGTGATTGTTCCACAAACGTTGTAAGATATCTATACGCCTGTTTGATTGTGTAGTTGCCATCCTTAGACGGTGCCCAGATTAACATATCAGATTCTTCTGACAGGAAGACTATCCTCTCTTGCAATATATCTTGTAAATCACTTATCTATTTAGAGGATAACAATGTTAAAGGCAGGCTTCTCCATATAACTTTCCCATACACAGGATCAATATGATCAACATAATCCTTCAATTTGGTGCCCCGTAATGGAGAAAGCACTTCTTCCACTCTACTCAGATATTGAATTGAGGACAAAGGAGGGGATCCATTCCATGAATCTTTCCAGAAGTTGATGCTTTCTCCATTGTGGACTTCCCATGTTAAAAAAGGAACAATCACCTCTCTACAAGCTACCATGAAGTTCCAATCACCGAGCCTTCAGGAGGATTGGAGATGGTTAAAATTCTAGTTGGATTATCATTATCCAAATACTTGGCTTGCATTATAGAACACCACCTCAACTTTGGCCTTTGATACATGTGTCATGCTAGCTTGGCTCCCAAAGCTAAACTCCTAGTAGACAAATTATGCATACCAACACCTCCTTTACTTTTACTAATGTACATATTTTCCAAGGAGATTAATGGTATCTTCTTTGTGTCATCTATATTTCCTCTCCACAAGAAATTCTTAATAATCTTTTCAATTTGCTGCACTATACCTTTTGGTGCCTTCAACACTGCCATAAAGTAGTTTAGAATTGTTGTTATAACTGACTTGATCAAAAGGATACAACCAAAAAAAGATAACCATCTTTCCTTCCAAGATAAGATCCTGGATTTTATTCTATCTATAACCTTCTTCCAATACTATCTTTTGCCTGTCCCTATGAAAAAAGGAATACCTAGATAAGCACTTGGAAGCTTAGCCTCTTGAAATCCTAGAATATTAACTAGCTTTCTTGAGAGTGTTACAGGAGTATTAAAAATATATACTTTCAATTTTGAAGCATTCACTTTTTGACCCAAAGCTGATGAATATTTGTCAAGCACTTTTTTGACTTTTTTTGCCTCCGATATAGATGATTTCCCAACTAATAAATTATCATTAGTAAACAAGGAATGTGTGGCTTGAAGCCTTGTATTTGGTATGGAAACACCTTGCCAAAGACCCAATTCATGGGCTCTTATGATAGTTCTACTCAATGCTTCTGCCATTATGATGAAAAGAGTTGGGGACAATGGATTGACTTATCTCACCCCTTGAGAAGAAGCAAAAAAACCAGCTAGAGACCCATTGATTAATACTAAAATTTTTTCCCTTGATAAACACGACCAAATCCACTTGCACCATTTCAGTGCGAATCCAAATATTTGTAGCACCTGGATTAGAAAACCCCAATCAACCCTATCATAATCCTTCATCATATCAAGTTTGATAACAAAAGAAGACAGGGCATTGGTTTTAATAGAGTGCAACACTTCATGTGCAATAAGAGCCCCTTACGGAGTCTCCCTGCCAGGCACAAAGCCTCCTTGCTCTTGCGATATTATTTTAGTTAGGAGAGGCCGAAGCTTGAGATAAATTGCCTTCATGAATATTTTACATATGGTATTGCATAAAGAGATTTGTCTAAACTTTGCAAAAGACTTTGGCTCTTTAACCTTAGGAATAATTGCAATGTGTGTTGTGTTAAATTGCTTCAACATGGTGCCTGTTTTCTCGATTCTTCTAAGGCTAATAAGATATCGAAACCAATAAAATCCCAATACTTCTGAAAGAATAACCTAGTAAAGTCGTCTAGCCTCAGAGCTTTATCAGATGGCAAAGATAATACAACCTTTCTTAACTCCTCAAGGGTGAAAGGCTTTAAAAGAAGATCATTCTCCTCTTGATGTAGTAATTTAGGGATGTTCTCAAGTAGTTCCTCAGCATCCTTAAGATTAGATTCTTATTTATTCCTTGAAGCTGACAACAAATCAGAAAAGAACCGAACCCCTTCCTCCTGAATATCTTCTTCCTTTGTTAGAATTTCTCTTGTCAGCAAGGATTGAATGGAAAATATAGAGTTCAAAGACTTTTTAATTTGTGTTGAAGCATGAAAGAACTTTGTTTTTTTATCTCCATCTCTCAGCCACAACTCTCTAGATTTCTCCCGCCAATAGATCTCCTCTATTGCTAGCAACTCAACCCATTATGCTTGCAAAGATTTTTGTAGCTCATAAGAGGAATCATTTAACCCATTCTAGATTATAAGCTCATTTATTTCAGATAACTCCTTATACACCCTCTCTTTTTCTTGAAAAATGTTCTTGAAAACAGATTTATTCCACTGCACAATTTGCTTCTTGGTATAGCTTAGTTTTTTACTTAACTGGAACATCTGAGAACCTCTGACAAAAGGTGAACTTGTCCACCATTGACACAGTAAATCCACAAATTGTGGGTTCCTGAACCACATTCCTTGGAATTTGAACAAAGATTTCCCTTTGCCCTTTGGTGCAATTCTTTCAATGCATAGATCAATGGAAAAGTGATCCAATCTTGAGAAAGACAGGATTTGGGATACTAAAGATAGTGAGTCCATAAACCAATTTGTCGATGCCAAAAATCTATCCAAACGTTCTACAATTTGAAGAAAGCCTTTCCTTCTATTTGTCCATGTAAAACTACCATTTTGTGGGATGATATCCATTAATGCATTATTAGTAATGAAATATGCAAAATCCTCCATTACATTCTAGGGAGGAATGATGCCCCCTTTCTTTTCCTTCAGATTAGTTATTCCATTAAAATCTTCAGCTAAAAGAAATTTCTTATCTGTTAATCCATCCAAGAGGTTCATCAAGTTATCCCAGAGATGCTTCTTCTCACCTGTGGTAGTAGGAGCATATATATTTATTAGCCAGAACTCAAGATCAAAATGTTTTACTTTCACTAATTTCTAGTTTCTTTCATTTTGAATTGGTTCAACAACTACATATTTTAGATTTCACATTTTTATCAGTCCACTCGAAGCACCTTGAGCTGGGGAATGCGTGGAATTCTAGGCCTTCCATTTTTGAATTGTTAAATCCTAAATGGCCACTAAAGTTTCTGTTTCCTGTAAAACAATTAAGTTTGCTCCACAAGCATCCAGTTGCTGCTTGATTTGAGCCTTTTTGTCAGGGGCATTAACACCCCTAAAATTCCATGATAATATCTTCATTGGAGCCAGGGAGAGAATACACTCTCCTTGGAAGTTTTTTTGCAGTTACAATCATGCTAGAGTCTAGGGTAGTTTGCACACCAGCAACAATTTCTTCCTTCATTTTGGTTACATGAGATTTTCTTCCTCATTTGCCTGGATTTTTTTACCATCACTAGCTTTAAGCTTATATTTTGCACTATAGAGAGGGGCTAGACAAGTCAAACTCCCCAAAAGGACTCTTATCTTCTATACCTTCTACAACCATAACCTCTTCTTGTAAATGCAGAGCCACCTCCTCCAATTGTTCACTTTCTTGATCCTTTTTTACTGAGGTAATTTTCCTAAGCTCATCACTATATAGACAGATCTTATTGTCATCCAAGTGTCTATAGCCCGCTGGCTTAAGATGCCCTTCTTCCATCCCATTAGGAATCTCCTTCTCATTTAGCATTTCATCAACAATTTGCTCTATCATTTCACAAACATCTGAGCCTAAGATCTTGTTAATGAAATCTTCCAACTCTCCACAATTATTTGACAAGCCCTTTTCTTGATCCAGGACTCCTTGATTCCCATAGTCAGGATAGAAACATACTTCTTGGATGCTATCTAATAGATCCCCTTTATACAACAAACAGTTTACTATTTCATCAACTTGAATAGTTGAAACCGACTTAACTTCAGGTGTATAAAGATTTAGACCACTAGCATAACCATTCTTTAAGGAAATCCATGGATAACTCTAAAATCCTTGTTTAAGAGATTATCAACTGCCCCTTTTAGATGGTTTGTGAAACCATCATTAACCCAGATTCAAAGAATATAAGACATACACATACATTATCCATTTAGGAACGCCCTTTTCTCCTATTTCTTTTTCTCGAATTAACTTTGATTGGTACTATCAAAACCATCTATATTATGACTCAACTAGCCTCTTGACCTTTACTTCTCTTCCGATTATTCCCCGACACAAATTCCCAAGTTGACGATTATTCTCTAGCATCTCCTATAAGTATACCCCGGGATTACTTCATCTCCATTCACTCTTCCTTCCTTCAACAGGAGATTATAGGGTCTTCCATTATTTGACATGCAGAGCTTGGGTGTTCAATATCAAAGCATTTTAAATATACATTCTTAAGTGTTTCCACTAAGATATGTTGATCCCATTTCCCATATTTAGATTGGAGGATGATGTACGCTGGAATCTCCTTTGTGACATCCAACAAGATACATACTCTAACTAGCTTTGTAGGGTTTTTAAAGAAAGATTTATCATGTTTTAGAAATATCCCTATTTTGTTTGCTATAGCTGCCACTAAAACCGGCTCTGTGTATTTTAGGGCAAGATCTTTCAATTGGATCCACAAGGGAATAAACTTTATTTCCAGTAGCTCAAGCTTAAAGTTGGGGACCCAAGGTTGAAGATATAAACTTGAGCCCTGATAGATCCAAGACTTAACCTTATACACAAAATCTCTCTAAAATTTCTCTTGGAAGATTGCAATGAAAATTCCTCGTGCTTTATCCAGGTAGAAAACCTTGCTAACCCCCTCCCAATCCCCAAAAATTAAGTCCTATAACTTGTCTAAATCAAGGGAAAAGTGTTAGAACTTATAGATCAAGACTCGATTTCACAGATCTTGAATTTGTGGATTCAACATTTCCTCAGGGAATGTGATGGTCATCAAATTGTGCCTGTGAGCTTCATTCTTGCTACCACCCTCTAGGATATCATTTTGGAGAACAACTTGCTTCTCTTTACATTGCCACTACATGATGGGTTTCTTTCTCTGGGCTTTCTTTGAATTCCTTCTTCGTCTTTTTCAACGCTTGGAGTTTTGCAGGGAAATTTTTTGTTGCCCAACATGAGGTTTATCCTTGCTCCTTTGGAAAACCTCACTTCACCTCTGTTGATTAATTTGGAATCCCACATTCTAGCGTTTAAGATTGGCCTGATCTTTACTGACAGTTTCATGCCCTGCTTTATTTATTACATCCTTTTGAGCTAATCCATTATGGGTGTTTCCCACATGATTTTGAAAACCTAACCCAACTTGAGAATCCCTATTTGTA
>VDFB02011149.1:0-51300 GCA_007258455.2 Sequoia sempervirens
ATCAACCATCCCAGTAGCAATTATCTCTCTGCTCTCCAAGTCTCTGATGGTAACTGAATCAAGTGTAAATTCCACATTCTTCCCTGCTCCACCATGAGTGATCTTATAGATGGAAAGAAGATTGTTTGAAAGATGAGGTACACACAAAACATCATTGAAAGTCCCATCCCCAGTATCAATAGATCCTTTCCCAATTACATCCATGCATGTATTGTTTCCCATCAGAATATGTGGCATAACACAAGGCTCAAAATAAGAGAACATAGACTGTGTGGAAACCATATGGTGAGAAGCTCAAGAATCTAGGAGCTATCTCCCTGATCCAAGACCTATAGAAGCACAAAGAGCTTTACCTTTTGATTTATCTACCCCTATAGTATGGCCTTTTTCCTTATTAGATTTTGATTGTTTTGAATTTTTAGAATTAGAAGAAGAAACTGAATCAACCATTCGAGAAGGCAAACTGATTTTATTCTTCTCAAGAAGATGTTTTAGTTCATCAATATCCTTCTTATAGCAAGAATGTTCTTCATGTTCACTCCTCTTGCAATATGCACAAGTGGGTTTCTCCTTAGATGAATCCTCTTTTGAAGAGAATTTAGAGTCTACTTTAGAAGTAGATGAAGAATGATTTGAATCTTTCTTTCTAGCTACTTGGTTCTTTTGTTTCTTGTTTTGCTTGTTAGTGCCTTGTTTTGCAGCCAAGGCATGAGACTTGGAAGATTTACTAATGCACATTTGAATCAATTTATCTTGCTCCTTTGTGAGATCAGTTGCAAACTCACCTAGAGAAGGCATAGTAAATCCTTTTCCTAAAGCTCTTTTCATTGCATGAAATGTAGAAGCAAACACTGCATAATATGGACCAAGTTTTGAAAGAATGCTTAAAATCAATTGTGAGTCATCCTTTTTAACTCCACATTGCTCCAACTGCAATCTTATGGCATTCAATTTAGTAAAGAAATCTTGAATGGTATCAAAATTGCATGGGCTCAATCCTATGAGCTCGTTCTCCAATGAATGTGCTCGCAAACCATCCTGTTTACCAAAGAGAGTATTCAAAGTATTCCACACTTCATTTGGTGATTTTGTAGATATAATATGGAAGCGTAGATCAGGAGACATAGCCATGCATAAGGTGCCAAAAGCTTCATCACACTTGTTGAACCATTTAGGTTTTTCTTCATCCTCTGTAGGTTCCTTATCAATACCCATTATTATTCTATACAATTTTAACTTTCTTAAGTGAAGTTCCATTTCATTTTTCCACTCAAAGTAATTGTATGGTGTGAGTAGATCAACTGTTTTATCCATTTTAGATTGTTGTTGCAATGTGAGAGAAAATGCAAGAAACACACAAAGACACCCCCCCTTTTTCACATAATCAAAAATCCCCCCCCAACAAAAAATGATTTGGCACTTTATAAATTAGTGCATTTACAATGCTGGAGTTGTTTTCCATAGTTTTACAATGTCCAAAAATGGACTCAAATACTAAAAGTACAATCAAATCTCAAATATGAGAACCTCAAAATAGTAGCAATGTGTAGTGCTCGGAAAAATATTCACTTTCAAAAAAAAATCACCTCAATCCGAGGTCATACATGAAAGTTACATTTGTTTGAAGTTCGAAAAATGAGGATTGTCCTTCAGATCTGATAAAAAAGCTGATTTTTTGAAAAACTAGGATCACTTGAGAAAAAAATGATTTCACCATTGTGAAGCCACGTACTACAAGTACAGGGGTACCCTGTGCAGGTACATACCGCGCAGGGGTAAATCCCCTTTTTAATTTTTTAAGATTTTTGCAATATTTAAAAACAAACTTTTAAAATAAAAGTTTGCAATGTTTTATTTTTGCAAAATAATAATTTTTTTGATGATGCAAAAAATTATTTAAAAAAATAAAAATCTGTACCATCTGCGTAGAAGGGGCCGTACAGCCCGGGATTAATTTTTTTTTTTGCCTCAGAAGTCAACTTCTCAGAATTTGACAAATTGGTAGTCGATCCTTAGGATTTGATGCCTTCTAAGTGCGATGGTGAGGTCCGTTTGGGCTGAAAATACACTGATTTGACAGCTACCTTCTGGAACCTCTTTGAAAACCTCTGTCTTCAACCCTTCACTGATCTCACATCCGGTGTCTTTAGGAAGCTCCAAAATACCTGCAATAAAATGCAATAGAAAGGAAGCCCCCCTTGAAAGTGAGATCTCTATCAAGCATTTCTGATTCTCCAGGTCATCATAGGATGCAAGAGAAAAGCATACTTTTCTTTCAAGAATGGATTGAAAAAACTGCTAACCCACAACTCACAACCAACTCTAATACTATGTTAGATTTGGTTGTGAAACCACCCAAGATCAAAATGATTGAAGGAAAGCAACAAAAAAGATGAATAAACTCAGCACTCCCTTAGCACTAAACTGGCAATCCATATTACTAGCCAAGGGGAGGGGTGAGTGTTGCTTATATAGCAAAATAATGGCAGATAATTCCAAGAGGAATAATAACTCCCAAGTGCCCATAATAGGTGGGAGTTTTACCTACTTGGTAAATGCTAGATTACATGGTTATGCCTACTCAAGAAAAGACAAGAAATGGTTATGAGAGGTGGCTAATAATCCAAAAGAGGGTGTGAAACTCTATTAAAATATTAAATGTAATATTAATGGTCATCTTAGTTTTATTTAGTCTTTAGTTAGTTGTAAGTTAACTTGTAGTTAACTTAGTCTGCTTTTAGCATCTTTCTGCTTTTTAGCTTTAGTTTGCTTCGATTAACTGTTTGTCTATCGTCTAGT
This sequence comes from Sequoia sempervirens, assembly GCA_007258455.2. Taxonomy (NCBI): domain Eukaryota; kingdom Viridiplantae; phylum Streptophyta; class Pinopsida; order Cupressales; family Cupressaceae; genus Sequoia; species Sequoia sempervirens. The sequence continues at coordinate 2,800 of VDFB02011149.1, forward strand.
TAATGTTTATTTAATTGTTTGTACTGTGTTAGTTAACTTCTTCCGTATCTGTTAACTGCCTATCTTGTACTAGTTAACATTCAGTTAACTACTACTACTCCCTAATTTTGAGGGTTTGTAAATTCTATAAGAGCAAGGCTCTTTTGTTAGTAAAATCAATTTGATTATTTACCAAATTTACATGGTATCAGAGCAAGTCGAGTGGGCTTTTTAATTTTTTGACGAATTTTTAAAATTCGTGCCCATCTACCTGGAATTTATTTCCAAAAATTTTCCAATTTTTTTATGAAAAAATCTTGTAGCTGTTTGATTTTCGAGGGTTTCCATAGTTTTTCGTGTCTTTGTTCTGGGCAAAGAATCGCGGGTTTTTGAAGGAAATTCGTGGGTTTTTTTTGTGAAGATTTGCGCAGATTTTTTAAGGTGGATCTTTGTGAAAGTTTCTGGTGAAGATTTTTGAGGCATTTTTTTCTGAAATTGCGGATTTTCTACTTGTTCGTGGAGCTTTTTTTGTGGCAAAAATCGTGTTTTTTTTTTAAAGCGCATTTTTCTGAGGGTTCCTGTTTTTTTTCGTGGGTTCTTTTCATCTAAAAATTGCTTTCCATTTATGACAAAAATCACAATTTTTTTTCTTTGAAAATCGTGGCTCTCTTCTAGCAGATATCAAGGGCTTTTACTTGCGCGATTTCTGATCGCTGTGACCGTTTTAGCGCGCACGGGTTTCTGGAAAATCTCAGGACTATGTAAATCGTGGGGCTTCTTTTATGCGGGTTTTTTGCCCTCTTTTCACACACGGGTGTCTACAAATGTGCGGGTCTTTTTGGATGTGATTTTCTAGATTGATTTCTTGCAGATTCTTGCCATGATATTTCTCTGTTTTTTGGGACACGAGGGTTTTTTGGTTCCTTCTGAAGACTTGTGCCTTTTCCAATTCGTTTTCTGCAATTTCTGGTGTTGCTGAAGATTTCTGAAGTTCGTGTTTTCATGGCAGCCTGAAGGGTTGTTTTATTTTGAGCTAGTTTTGACAGAAATTTTGGGAAAATAAAATTTCTGTATAGAGTTTTCAAAATTTTTTCTTAAAAAAATTTACATGAGTTTTTGAAAAAATTTCTATAAAAAATTTATTGAAGTTTTTGAGGATTTTTTTTGAAAAATCTTACTTTTCAGAGTTTTTGAAGGTTTTTCTAGAAAATCTTAGTGTTTTTGAGCCTCTTTTTGAGACAAAATCGTATGTTGTGCCAACTGATTGTCCAGTGTTTTGCCAATTGATCACAAATTTACCTCATTTTTTCATGCTTTGGAAAACGGGAGGGATGGTGTCTTTGTCCAATGTTATGTTGGAAAGTTCACAAAGGTTCAATGGAAAGAATTACAACACGTGGAAGTAGAGGATGCTTACCATCTTTGAGTATCGATGTCTGGATGCGCTTGTTCTAGGTAAAAAAGTTTGTACCACTATTGTTGGGAAGGATTAGGACAAGTATGATGGAGGTAATAGGGAGGCAGTTATGCTTCTAAAATTATCTATCATCGATGAGATGTTACCAAAAATACCATTTGGTAAATCTGTTGTAGAGATCTGGAAGCATTGGAAAGATCTTCATGAGACCTCAAACAAGGGAAGGGCTTTCTTTCTGAAGAATATTCTTTTCTCTATTATGATGGATGACCAAGTGTCTTTGCAGGAGCACTTGATGAAAATAAAAAATATTCGCGATCAATTGGAAGCCATTGGTCTTAAGATGGAAGAGGAGGATGTGGTGGTGATCACTTTGAAGTGTTTTCCACGTTCCTACGAGCACTTAATCGAAACGCTCAACATTACATCCACCAATGTTGACTTGAAGTTTGATGAGTTGTGCAACAAGCTTTTGCAGCAGGATTAGTGGAGGAAGCAGTTTGGGAGCAACAGTGATTCTCCAAGTGTTGAACAAGCATTTACTGCCAAGGATGTTGGCAAAGGCAAGTCCACTCAGTAGAAAGGACGAGGTGATTCAGAGGAGGGCTCCAAGAAGTCTATTACTTGCCATTACTGTGTGAAGATTGGTCATATACAGAGGTATTGCAAAAAGCGGTTGGATGATGAGAAGTCCAACCAGGAAGCATCTCAGCAAAGTGCTCCAGTGGCAGAGTAGACTGAGCAGAAGGAGTCTGCACACTATGCATTTTGATGACCATTACAATATGGGTAGACTTAGTTTTTGTTTGTACAATAACCATTAAGGGAGGGTATTAAAATATTAAATGTAATATTAATGGTCATCTTAGCTTTATTTAGTCTTTAGTTAGTCGTAAGTTAACTTGTAGTTAACTTAGTCTGCTTTTAGCATCTTTTCGTTTTTTAGCTTTAGTTTGCTTCAGTTAACTATTTCTCTATCGTCCAGTTAACATTTAATTAACTGTTTGTATTGTGTTAGTTAACTTCTACTTCAGTATCTGGTAACTACCTATCTTGTACTAGTTAACGTTCAGTTAACTATTGCTACTCCCTAATTTTGAGGGTTTGTAAATTCTATAAGAGCAAGGCTCTTCTGTTAATAAAATCAATCTGATTATTTACCAAATTTACAAACTCAACTACCCAAAGGTGGGTGTGAGTGACACATGTGATTGTTGGATTATGCCACATGTCCTCATCCTAACCATTCTAATATAACCTAAGCAAGCTTAATAATGTGTGTAGGAAAAATAAATATTCCCTAACATAAGGAAAATAAAAAACCTACACTAACATTTTTGATCTCTATTACGTAATGTTCTATTAATTTCATAGTTAAATGCTATGTTATTGAATTGGCTTGAAAATTGGTTGTATTCGGATATGAGTCATATTAGAATTGGGTACAATGTGGAATCAATTGTGAGTTTGCATAGGGTTTGGTTTGGAGCAGTTGGATTTGTCGGCGAATGTTTCCAAGTGTTTTTTGTTGACTCTTTGACTGCAAAATCCTAAATTATTGTTGCAACACTGCTAAACACTATACCTGTGAATTTTTCAAGGTCTTTTTATCTATTTTGTGTATTTCATGTGTATTTTGTTTGTATCCGGGTGGATAGGGCAGTTATCAGTTGTGGATGTTTGAGTGAGAGCATTTTGAGGTTGAAAACTTCATGCCTTTTGCATATTTTGTACTCTATTGGGAGTTGTGGCTTTATTTCAGTCATGAGGATGCACGAGTCTAAGTGGGAAGTCTACATAATATATTAGCTGAAATCTCATCATTATTAACATTTCACAAGCACTTGGATGAAATAATGTGTTTTACAAGTACAAAAGAGAATGAGAAATATGAAAAGTTTATTTAGAATCATATATCTGAGATATGCCAAGCATGGTGAATTTTTACATCATACATGGACAATATAAATGTGAGTCTTAATTGTTTTAGAACACTGTGCTACATTATAGCATACGGTCTTCATTAGTTTTATTTAGCATATTAATTTTGAACGTAACTTTATACTAATGTAGATTAAGACTAATTTTATGCATCTTAATTTTGAACATTAAATTTTCATCTGCTATAGCATGCATATGTGGTATTTTGAACTTAAATATACAATTCTCATATGTTTTTTTGTACAGACATACTCATAATGTACACAGACCCAAAATATTTTTTGCTGTACCCATGTACTTGTATCCATCTGCAATTCCGATTTGGTAACTTAAATGAATAGAATTTATGCATGTGAAGAAAGACTTTTATTCATTAAAGAGTTTGATGTATAATGCCTAAAGATTCCCTCAACACCTACTAGAGCTTACGATTCACATATCAACAAGGTATTGTTTCCCAAGGAAATCCAATTCCTTGACAATACTTAGCTGCTAAATGTTGTAGAATGTAAATTCATGTGATTTTGATTTTGTAAAAATAGTGATTTCTTGAAAAGGTCCTGATCTTGCAAGGAATCCATTCTTGCAAACATTTAATTGGACAATATTCATTCTTGCGTGAATGCCCACCTACCCATTCCCTTTTCATAGTGCATATATATGATGCGTGCAGACATTGAAATCTTGTATTTTTTCCCTTTCCAGATGACCACTAGCATATTTTACCATGTAATATCATTATTTAGGAATGAGCTCCATGTTAATATTGATTATTGAATCAATCTTTATGACCCATATTTCATGGGTCGTGGTTCAAAAGAATCCATCTCTTAAGATCTTGAATGGTTTGCTTGACACTAATGTGTTCAAGTGATGTTCATATGAGGCCAGCAATCTTATTACTATAGCTCTAGTGCACTTAACCACAGAGTTTACCCCACAATTGAAGGCAAACAAACAACAATGGTGATTTTCTGATCACAAAACAAACAGTTATACAAAAGCCCCAAATTGCCTTGATAGAATAAGAGGTAGAGCATCTATTATATAGATTTTCAAAATACAGGTAACATTATGGCATACAATCATATTCACCAATAACCCAACTGCATTTCTTAATGCACTCAAGAAAGTCAAGAAATGCAATTGTAGAATTAATAAGCCCAAGGAACATCACAAGAATTGTCAAACATTGTTGTATATTTATTGCTATCATTCTCCCCCATAATGACCATTGGGAATAACTTGAAGTAGATCTCTAAGTGTTTGGAATCTTTCACGAGTTAGCAGCTTTGCAAAGATATAGACTATCTAATCTTCTATACTACAGTACACAAGCTCGATTGATCCCTATTTAACCAACTCTTTGATGAAGTGATGTTGAACCTCAATATATTTGGTCCTACTATGAAACATTGGATTCTTTGTCATTTGTATGGTACTCTTGTTGTCACAATACAACAAGGTAGATCCATTCTATTTCTGGTGCGAATCCTCTAGTAGTCTTCTCCAAATTCTTATCAACTTGGCTTAATTTGGCTTATCCAAATTCTTCTCTTTCATCATACTCCTTGCCATTTCAACAACTGTCTTATTCTTCCTTTTAGCAACATCATTTTGTTGTGGAGTGTAGGAAGTAGTGTACTCTTTCTTGATTCCATGATTTTTGCAAAAATCTAGAAATTGATTTTATTTGTGTTCACCTCCATTATCTAACCTTATCACTTTGATGTACTTACCACTTTGTTTTTCAACCAATTGCTAGAATTCTACAAATCTATCAAATACTATCGATTTTGTAGCCAAGCAATATACACAAGCTTTTCTTGAGTAATCATCAATGAAGGTCAAAAAATACTTAGATTTATTCAAAGAAGGTGTTTCCATAGGACCACACAAATCTTTACGGATTATCTCAAGATGTTGCTTTACGGATTATCTCAAGATGTTGCTTAGCTCTACTAGATTTATCAGTTGGAAAGCTAACCCTATGTTGTTTGCCAACAATAATACATTCTTCATACACCTTTTTGTATTCTCAATGAAAGGTAGACCTTCAACCATTTTTAACATCTTGAGTAAAATTAACCCACTAAAACTAAGGTGACCATACCTTTGGTGCCAAATTTTATTTTCATTCATTTCAGTAGACCTTAATGCTTGGTTTCCATTAGTGAAATGAAGAGGAAACATCCTATCACCTGTCATCTTTGCTCTTGAAACAATTGCATTCCTTTTTAACTTGTCTCTTATTATGTACTCGTTCTCATCAAAAGTCAATTGATAATTTTGCTTTAACATTTTTCCAATGGACAACAAATTCTTTTTGAGTGTTGGAAATAATAGTGTTTTTCTTAATATGCTTTACCTAACCATATTCTTTTATAACTACAATGGTACCCTTATCTTTGCTTCCATGAGACTAATTACCACCACTGTATTGTGATGTTTTTCATCCAAATTGATAAATAAATTTTCATTAGATATCATATGTGAATGACATCGAAAATCAATATACCATACATTATTTTCATTGACATTTGTACCTAAGCAAGAGATGAACAAATTTTGTTTATCTTCAATAGTATTGTGAGCATTTTTTTTTTGTTTCTCCTTTTTTACTCCAATATTCTGATGCATAGTGTCCAAACTTATTGCAATGAAAGTATTGGACATTCCTTTTATTATTGTCTCCCCCATTATATCTATCTCTTCCTCTAAAGTTGTTGCTTCTTCCTCTATTATTACCGCTTCCTCTAAAATTGCTAGATTCACCTTTATAATATTGTATTCATTTTTATGGCTATAGTCACCTTTATTATGATTCTTGAAGAGTGTGTTTCCTTGTATATTTTCTTTAGACAAAAATGCTTGTTCTAAGCTTTCTTCATTACTTTTCATTTTTTCTTTAACAATTAACAAAATTCCACCCAGTTCATCTATATGCATAGTTGTGAGATCTTAAGAAATTTCAATTGTAAAGACCGCAAGATCAAATTTAGGAATCAATCTTCTTAAGGTTTTCTCAATGACATGCTTATCATCTACATCTTCATCTACATCTTCCCCTAAAACTTTCATTTGCTTACTAGACCTTCTACCTTTGTTAGAAAATCATTCACAAATTCACTGATAGTCATCTTTATGTTTTCAAAACTTTTCCTCATTGTTTGCAATTTTGTGGTTTGTGCACCTTGATATGCTTTATTGAGTACTCACCATGCTCGCTTAGAATGAATAGCACCGCTTATCTAGGGAAAATTTCTTGATTAATTGCACTTTGAATCAGAAATAGCAAATAGGGCTTAATTAGCTTTCTTTATATTTGCTTTATACCTTTTTTTTATCATTTAATGCATTAAATGCATTTATATCTTCTCTACATACCCTCCTTGTACAGTTTCCCACAAATCTTTAGATTTGAGTAGAGTTTGCATTCTAGTACGCTAATATGTAAAATTGTCTTGTTCAAAGACGGGAATTAGCATACTAGACATTACATTTCCTGCCATATTTTCCATGAAAAAGATGTGCACAATGACTCAAAAATTCAACACAATATTTTGAGAGATCTCTGCAAACAGATGCTCTCCCTATCCCTTCAAATGGGACACACAAAAAACTTTATAGTATATTACCTTGATGTTGTAGAACTCTTATACAACTTAAAATCACGAGCTTTACAATTTGTCTCCATAGACTCAAGCTTTGAAAATACCTTCAAACAATGTAAAACTCCTTAATATTTGAGGAAAATTACTCAACTCAAAGGATTTAACTTGAGAAAATGGAAGGGTTTCGATAAGAAAAATAAAAGTAATACTCCATGAAGGAAGTCAAGTGGGCTTTTAACTTTATAGCATAAAAATTTAGCACTCACTTAAACTTCAAGGAGATCACATGCTTGTAATATTCCAAAAAAAATCAACCCCTTCTTTAACTCTGGCAAAACAGCAAAGGATTTTATTTCTTTTATAACTTTCAAACAGCTGCTTCCTTTGAGAAGAAATCAATGCCTCCCTTTCTCAAACAGTGGCAAACTATTGTGTGGGAGTGAAGATGTTGGCGTCTGGTTACAACCTTTAACAAAAGATTAGCATGTGGATGTTTGAGGTAGGCTTCCTCAGCCATGCCCAATATCAAGCCCACTTTGTCTCCTTCACCCTTCAAAGTGTCTCTCAACACTAACTGCAACACAAGGACTGCACCTCCTCTTGTTTTGTTAGATCCATAGGATATGCAGTTTACAGCTGCCCATTCACTCATACAACCATATTTGAAATTGGTTTTGATTCCAGATGAAGGAAAACAAACAACAATGGCAATCTGCTGATCACAAAACAAACAATTATACAAAAGCCCCAAACTGCCTAGATAGAATAAGAGATAGGGCATCTATTATGTAGAGTTTAAAATTCACGTGACATTATGTGTTAGTGTGAATATTATTCACCTTCTTAAGTTTACTTAGGCTTAATATTGCATTGGTTATTCAGGTGGTTTTTTCCCGTGCTAGGTAGTTTTCTCACCTGTCACCCATTTTCATGCCTTTATAAGGCACTTTGTACAATATGTAAAGTATCTCATTTTATTCATTCTTTTCTGGTGAAATGGACTTGTGTTGCCTCTCTTGTTTTCCGTGAAGGTTATTGTTGCAGATGGTGCTCTTGGGAGGTGGATGACACCAACATGGTATCAGAGCCAACCATTCTGCAATCCTTCCCTGAGAGTTTTCATTGGAGAGTTTTGAGATCAATCATTTTGCTGCAGTTGTTCCGGCATTTGAAATTTTAATTTAAAAATTGCCTTATCTGCATTATTTTCAATTATTTCATTTTGACATTCTCTACCTGGCGTTTTCCTTGTGCTAGGCGCAATTTTGCATCTAGAGGTCTGTGTTTTTTGAAGGAGAGCCTGATTTTCCTTGAGAGCCGCGATTTTTTTGGAGGCATTGTTGTTGCTGTTTGGAGACCGATTCTATGGCAACAAGGAGGTGCAATCCATCATTCCTAAAGCTCGATTTTTATGTTGTGCTGAGAACAAATTCTCTTTTGGAGGCACAATTTTTGAAGACTGATTTTTCTGTTGAAGGCTTGATTTGACCCTGAGGCCACACATTATTTTTTTGTGAGGCATGATTTGGCCTGCTCTGACCATCTACCCATGGATTTGGGCTTTGGCAATTTGATGCAACATTTGGGGCACAATCTGTGAAAAGATTTCACTTAGCGAGTTGCATTTTCTCATTGCGTGATGACAATTTTGGGCTCTCTTTCACCATTTTACTCAGCATGGGGGGTCTATTGCCATCATAGGCCCACGTCATCTTATTGGGTAGAGTTTTCTACACACCGCATTTGAGGGTATCGATTGTGTGTTTGCTGGCCACTACTTTTGATTGAAGGCGCATTTTTCAATTCAAGAGGCAGGAATTTCTTGATTTATGGTTGAGCATCAATTGCTTAAATTTCCTGTTGAAGCATTCATGCTGGGAACCGAGAGCCATTTTCTTGAGGCGATTCTCATTTGCCTATTTCCATTTTCTTCATTGATAGGAAGTGATTTACAATTGAAGACCCAACTTTTCATTGCTAGTAGTGTTTTTCATTGGTAGAAGTTTGTAAGGCCCGATTCTCTTGTCCACAGGTCCAATTATGTAGTAAAGGGGGGCAATTTTTCTTATTGAAGGCAGTTTATTTTTATTGGTGGGGCGAGGGTTTGATTTGTGTATCAAAGCCCAATTTGCTCTTCACGAGAATCTTACTCGGTTGTCCCATTCTCAGAGTTGGATGTCTCAGAATAGACTTAGGAATAGTCTGCAAGCCGCTTCCCTAAAAGGAATGCACCAGGTTGCCAAGGAGAGGCATGATTCTGCTGTGTGGAGGTCGATTTTCTGCTTTAGGCAGCGTTTTCTTCATCCAACACGATTGCAGATTGGTTTTGGCATTTTTTTTCAATTCTGAAGCAATTTGCAAGAGGCATTCGATTTGCTTGTTGGGAGGACAAATATTCATCAAACTTTATAATTCATTAAGTTTCCCCTAAAATATTTAGGGTTCAAGTTGTTGTGCAGCAAAGAAGTGGGCCCAAGCCTTTTGAAGCTGTCTTTTGGAAAAATCATCCCACATTGGCTATGAGGGGAAGTTTTTTGCTTCGTAAATACCTTTGCAGTGTGGTTGCTTGGTGTGAGCAAGACTCACAGAGGCTCGTGTGTGGTGATTGGTGTTGTTGTGCTCTTTGGAGTTGCTTGGTGAATTGATTTGAGATATGGCTTGGTGATTTGGTGCGAGAACCCAGTAAGGTGTTTAATTTTTTGCTCAAATTTTTTCAAATTCTCAACCCTTTTTTGCATTATTGCTTCCAAAAGTATTTTAAGAAGGCTTCATTTGCAATATTTGGGAGTTTCTAATTTTTGTTGAAGGTTAATGTCTTTGTATTCTTGGAGATTTGTCATAGTTCATTATGGGGTTTTCATTTCATCCTATTGTGATTATGTTGAAAGGGGGAAACTATAAACAATGGAGAGATGGTATCATAAAACATCTCAGATGGCTTCATTTGTTGCCACATTTATATAATCTTGTTCCCCTTCCTAGTACTGATAGTAAGAAATTTGCATGGAATTGCAAAAGGGATCATGTCCTAGGAGTTATTACAATGCATATTGATGATGCCACTTTGAATGCTATTGATCATTTTGAGTGTCCTCATATTCTTTGGACTAAAATTTGGGAAATACATGGATATCCTAATACTTAGCTATTTCTGGATGATCTTGTTTCATATTGTCTTGTGCCTCTTCATTTTTTAGATAGGATACCCTATGATCATGCTACTATGCAGGAGTTTGAAGTTTTGGAATACTTTGAATCTTTAGATGAGGATGACGAGGGTTCTTCAGATGCTCCTTCTCCATCAGGGATAGTTGATGTACCTTCACCTTCAGTGATTCATTGTGCAGAGTCATTGATTGAGGCTCCTATCATTTCTGTTCAGCAGGACTATTCATCTTGTGTTGATGATTCACTGAGCACGTCTAGTGATTCATTACAACAAGTATCTCATTGTCTTCCTGATTGGGATTCTTATTTGTTGGACATTGGTTTATTGTTCGTAGAATCTCATATTTCTGACTTGGAGGACACATTTGAGGGTATATCCCTTCTATTTGATGATAGTTGTGGTACAATGGTTGTCACTTCATCTTAGTCTCTAGAGAATGTTCAGAATCAGTTTCTCGTGGTACCTTGTTTGTCACCTTCTATTGTGATTGGGCATGTTCCTGAATGGTTTGTGGCATCATCTTCCAAGGTCTTAGCGACACGAGCAGATTTCAGAGACATCATCATACATCTTTATGCTTTCTTCTTTCAATTCCTATCTAGAATGGGAAGCATACTTGCATTTGTATTTGGTTTTGTTTCTTCCAAAAGGGAGACAAGTTGTTTGTCGACATTGGATCATGTTTTGTCTTCAGGCACTTACCATTTTTGCAGGTGATTATACATTGTGGGGGGGCTATATAGTCTCTCTCTTTCCCTCTTATAGGGGGGCCATTGATTGTATATACATGATGTATGTAGTCCTTGAGGGGTGTGATTGAGTCCTCCATCCATTTATCTTGTTTTGTTTTACTTTTCTCCCTTTTGGCTCAGAGGGGTTTTTTCCCACTGGGTTTTTCTCATTTTCTTCGGTTGTGAGAGATTTCTATTTTGCATTGTAGTTGTGCATGGGTACCTAACATGGCCTCGTTGTCGGGACCCATTTTTGCATCTCATTTTGCATTTTTTGTTTCCCTAAGTTGCACTTATGGGGGGGTGTTAGTGTGAATATTATTCACCTTCTTAAGTTTACTTAGGCTTAATATTGCATTGGTTATTCGGGTGGTTTTTTCCCGTGTTGGGTAGTTTTCTCACCTGTCACCCATTTTCATGCCTTTATAAAACACTTTGTACAGTATGTAAAGTATCTCATTTTATTCACTCTTTTCTAGTGAAATGGCCTTGTGTTGCCTCTCATATTTTCTGTGAAAGTTATTGTTGTAGATGGTGCTCCTGGGAGGTGGATGACACCAACATTATGTCATCAATTATGTTTATGATGATAAGCCATAACATAATTTATAGTTTATGCGGTGATGAGAATTAGGTCTATGTTTAAAGAAAAGTAGCGATAGGATTCATTAATTAAAGGTAGCGATTACCCTTGACCCCAACAAAGGCATCGATTAAGGGAAGGGCAGTGAATGTTAGAGGGCAGCAATTGGTAAAAGGCAGTGGTGATTAGGATTTAATGGATGCAAAAAGGCATTGCTTAGGTCTCTGCAAAAAGGGACGCCCTTCTCCATATGGTTGCCCCTCTTGGGGATTTTGCAAGGTATAAGGGGAACATAAAGAGGAGAAGAAAGGGGAATCATCAAGGAAAATAAATAAATAATAATCTGCATTCAGGAAGGGTAACAGAATGGAATTTAGTCAGACTTAAACACAGATATATGAAGAGCAAATAAGGAGATAAAAACACAGAGATATAAACAGCAAATAGGGACAGAAATAGGAGTATTTCCTGAGCATAGCAGCAGATACATTAATATGGTATACTCAGATTTGGGAAGAAGAAATATCAAGTCTGATATGGAAGGATGTATGAAGAAGAAGATAGTTCAATGGAAGATAGATGAAGATAAATGATAAATCAGTAAGTGAAGTAAATTATATACGATTATGCAATAATAATGCTTGCAGCAATTATTGAGCCTTATAACTATGGTTCTTTAATATGAATACTGGATTCATTTTCGTTGATTTACACTAAGCAACATCTTATGAATACTAAGAATAGATCAACAGCAAGGCAATTGGAGTAGTTAAGCCATACAGCAGAGGTAATCGATCAACAACATAGCTTCTCATATATATGTAGCAAGTTCAATCAGAATAATAAGATAATCAAATCCTGTGGTATGATTTTTACTCAATCAGATAAATATAGATATTAAACATTGATATAATAGCATATTCTGTAGCATATCTTTTCTGATACCATTAACAATGATATGATCTTGGTTTGGCAATAATTGGTCACGAGGGGATGAAGTAGGATTGCAAAAGGGAGAACTGTGAGAAGGGCACCCTATTATGCAAAGGGGAGAACTGCGATTAGGGCACCCTATTATGCAGAAGGGAGAACTGTGAGGAGGACACCCTATTGCAGCCTCCCAACTATCCCCGAGTGAATCAATTGTTGAAGTAAATGAAGAAAGGTCTTCAATCATAAGAGGAGAGGTTGGCATGATGGAGGAGAACTGTGTAAAGCCCTCACTAGGTACACCACCTCATGATGATGGTTGAGGACCATTGGTTAAGGACCACATGAGGCCACTGAGGATAAGGTCCTGCTGTTTGGTCTAGGGGAGGATACTTGGGGCACCTCATCATGTTGTCCTCATTATGGTTGAGCCCACATAGTCCTTGGAACTTGTTGTATTGATATATATAATCTTTCTTAGACTTAGAACTAAATGTATTTCATGTATTATGTTTGTCATATTCATCTAACATGGTTGCAGGTTTCCATAACCAGACTTACATCATCTCAATTTTAAGTAGGAATTATATCTTTAACTACAATTTGCTATTGGTTTCATTTGGAATTGTGATTTCAGGGAAAAATATAAGATGATCCCAAAAGGGGACATTACACATTATGACACAATCATATTCACCAATAACCCAACTACAATTCTTAATGCATACAAGAACGTCAAGAAATGCAACTGCGGAGTTAATAACCCCAATGGGCATTACAAAAAATGTCAAACATTGTTGTTGTATATTTATTGCTGTCAACAATCAGGACTGCTTTGCATGGTACTCCATTTGCAAAGCCTATATAAGAATTGTGACTTACAACCATTCATTGTAGAGCTCTTTGGCTGTAATGTCCCGATTTTTTATTCGACCATATTATTGATCAATTACATTTGATCAATAATTAATTATTTTAAGGGCCTTCATATAACTGATATTATTGTTTGGGAATTGCTACCTTAGCATATCGAAGGCATTGACTATATATTCAGGGGCAATGATGCATCTCTGAAGCTGCCGCTTTTCGTCTTTAGACAAAGGGAATAAGGCCGACATCTTAGTCTTATTGGTCGAAGCCTCTATTTATCTCCATAGCAGCCATTGCTTTGACAAGTCGATGAATTCATATTCTTAAGCGCTATTGACATAATCAAGAGATTGTTGATATATTCGTTGAGGTCGACTTATTATCTCAACATCACCTTCAAAGGCAATTACGAGTGATTGGAGGATCCAAACTTGTGGCCAACAACCACGTGGGAGTTAACAGGAATTGCAATGATTGGAAATTCATTATATGCTATGACAATTATGATATGAAGATTATCTGCGATTTAACTACTATTGGGCTACCTATAGTTATGCCACCTTCTTCACTTTTTGAGCAGCCACAGCAGTAAAGACTTATACATGGGAACTTGTGAAGAATCACCTGACGGGATACTTGATGTTATCTTGGGTATATGTAGATTCTGATATTCAACACCAATAATTAATCGGTGACCCTCCTCATTAGTCAGAGAACATATTAAGAAAGTAAGCGATTATATTTCAAACACATATGATTGAAGCTATCTCAAGACAGCGATTAGGAGACAACAAACAGTCTAAAGGTGGATACGAAACATTTACTCAGCCATTCCGTACTGATCTCCATCATAGCTTTGGAGGATCTGTGGCTTATATGTCTGATGGCGGGCATACATGTGAGGATCACCCTTGTTAATATTGCTGTGTAAAAGAAAGTCAATCAAACCAACCAAGAACTAATTAATTTGTTAATGAAGTCAAACAATTATAATGAAAAGACAGCGATATATTAAGGCATCGATTGATTTCTTGAAGGTTGATGAAGGGACATCTCTATTCAAAGAGACACATCCACTCCTTTCAGGCGAGTATAAAGGACAATAAGAAGTGAGGAGAAAATCATTCATTGAATATGGAATAGAATTTTCAAACAGATATATATACATTTAACATAGCAGATCGAAGTGCTCATAGGAGCCCAAGATCATCTAAATAAGGATGCATGAATAATAAGAAGAATTCAGATACAACACCACTTACAAGTTGCATGAATATAAAGATAAAGTCAGAAACAGCTCTCTGAAAAGAGGTCTAAACCTCTTCCATAAGCAATGCATGATTCCGATTTAACATATCAGAAACAACATTATATTTACATGGCACATTGCCATTATTAAAATAATATTTATTTCAAGATTCTTAATTCATAAGCATATCAATATACTAGTGTTTATCAGTTGCTCTTAAATAAACCAAAGTACATCATCTTTACTATCTTTAAGGTTATTGGCAAATTTAACAACTTTACATAAATATTGGATGACAATCTTTGTCAATCCAATGAGAAATAAATCGTAAATCGATTGATCCGGAGCACGGGTAATTACATTGGCTCTTTCATTTTTATCAATTTGGTGTTTTTGCAGTGCAGCACCGTGAAGTATTTGTTTTTCAGAAACGAGCTGTGTATTAATATTGTACTATTGAGTCAATCTTAATGACATGTCTTTCATGAGCATGAATGATCCAGTTGGCTTAATTTGGTGCTATAAGGTTGAATCATCTAGATTAGTTATGGAGTTTCCTCCAAAATCAGACAAGCCTAACTTTGTTATCCCTATTGGTTGCTTCAGCAAATATTGTGCCTTACATGAACCATTCATCTTGGAGCTCCCTAGCTCTTCTATTTTATCCATTCAGTGCACAGTGCATTGTTAATAATTTTTATATGCAGTTTGTTATGTTTTACAGCTTGAAGGAGAAAGCAATCAAATGCAATTTGGTTGGCAAGACTCTTGTCTGTTTTCTTTTTATTTATCTCACATTTGTTTTTCTTTACAGGCGCTAACTGAAGGTTCTGTGATAGGGGTATGGTCTCTCTTTGATTTAAATGGCGAATGGTTTAAAGCACTAGACTATGGAATAACTGCTCCGGAATTTTGTTTTGCCCTTTTCTTCTAGATTTTGTGTGAATAATTAAATGGGTTGCAAATGGTGCTTCACGCATACTAGTTTTATTTTTTGGCAGAACTAAATTAGTTCTTTTATATAAACACTAATTGTTACAGTCAGCTCATCATTATACAGATAAGGCCAAACAAAATAATTTGAAACTATTTACAAGTTTCTGATGTTTCTTTAACGATTGGTATCTATTTCTTTTTGTTTCTTCTACAGCAAAAGATGAAACAGAACCTTGCAAGCATGATTGCTTCATATTTGCAGCAACCA
Source organism: Sequoia sempervirens (assembly GCA_007258455.2). Lineage (NCBI taxonomy): Eukaryota > Viridiplantae > Streptophyta > Pinopsida > Cupressales > Cupressaceae > Sequoia > Sequoia sempervirens. The sequence continues at coordinate 18,487 of VDFB02011149.1, forward strand.
ATAACTCGGTGGCCCTTTTTTGTGTTCCTTGGAGGTGCCATGTTTTGTCTTCTTGCAAGCAGCACATGCCACCTGCTTTCATGCCATTCAGAACTACTGTCCTATATCATGTTGCGAGTTGATTATGCTGGAATTGCTGTATTGATAGCTACTTCATTTTATCCTCCAGTGTATTATTCATTTATGTGCAATCCTTTCTTCAGGAATATGTATTTATCTATCATTACTTTGATGGGAGTAGCTACTACCCTTGTATCTTTGTTGCCAGTTTTTCAAAATCCAGAATTTCGCACTTTTAGGGCATCGTTATTTTTTGCAATGGGTGTATCTGGTGTTGCACCTATTGTTCATAAGCTGATACTTTATAATGATGAGCCTGCAGCTCTCTACACAACTGCATATGAAGTTGCAATGGGTGTTTTCTATGGCCTTGGAGCATTGGTGTATGCATTGAGAATTCCAGAAAAATGGAAGCCTGGAAAGTTTGATATTGCTGGTAACAGCCACCAGCTTTTTCATGTACTCGTAGTTATAGCTGCCTATACACACTACAGAGCTGGCCTTCTATATCTTCAATGGAGGGATGCAAAGGGGTGTTGAATATTTGCTTAGGCATTGTTGTTAAAACTTGTATCATACTTCCCAATAACGGACTTTGTACATAGTCTGCATGCCTTTCCTATAACGATAAGGCTTTAGATTGGTGTATAAATACCATATCAGCATCGGATCATTCTTAAACGAGAAGATTGTTTCCATGGTGAACTTTGGCTATCAATTGTGTATCATTTGTGTTATGTTGCATTTTATTTGTTTTCATTTGCCATGCCCTTTCTTATCTGCAGCTGATGTTTCATCTGGTTTGCTTATGCAGTCTTGATATTTTATCATTATGCTTCTAACATGACTTTAATAACCTCTATTTAAACTTTTATTTATTTAAATGTTTGGCGTTGATATTATTATTTATAACTCTTAAAAGATAAACTTGTTTATTAAGAAATGTTTCATGCTTTCATTTTTGTTTTAATAGATGTCAACAAGGTTGATGCACGTTGGAGGCCTTTAATCTACAGTTGAACATTTTATCAACAATTATTGAAATTAAGTAAAACTCAAAACTTTAATGGATTTGGATGATGTGTTATGTCTTGGAGGTTATTATGTATGGCTTTATCCTTGGGAGGGTACCCTATTGGTTAACTTTTTGATGTACATATACATTTTTGTAAATCTGTTCTTAGTCACCTTGCTAAGTAACAAAAAACTACGAGTTTGCTAGAGTACAGTGATAATGGGGAGCTATTCAATGTAAGAGGTGACTTCTTTCAAATTTGCTGACATTTCTTTAGATGACACTCTTCTTTATTTATTACTTCTAGAACAGCTCAGCTCCCTCAGCCTCGCTCTAGGCGGAGTTGGTTTGCTTTGGTTTAGCATCAGGATCCTTCTCCTTGTCTCAGCCTGCCATGGAGACACGTGCAAGTTATTATGCTAGTCTTTTTCTGTGTCACCAGAGGTTCCTCGGCTTTGGATGCTAAGAGACCTTAGAGCAGTACTCAATTTCCTCCTACAGTTGTTCAACCTGCCCCCCTCAGCCCTGTACATTTACCCAAGGCATTCTCAGATCTTGCAGTGGCCCTTTCATGGTTATAGACCCTAAAGCTGTTTGTCCTTTGGAATACCATGAGAGGGCTGGTCTGCAGTCATGTTCTTCTACTTTGATCTTCTTGAGCAACCTGTTTCAGTTAGGAGTCTTTACCTCACACGGTATTTGTGCATTTGCCTTTTTCATTTGGCTTGGGGCTTTATGGTTTTAGTTTATCCTCACTTGTTTTGTTTACTTCTCATTCGTGCATAGAGTTCAATGGATTTTTGTAACTTGGGACCTTTTTGCTCATGTTTTCCTACATGGTAATTGGACATACTGTAATGTCCCTAATTGGGATTATAATGTTCTTACTCCAAATTATCAATTTCCAGGCTGATTATGGGGAGCTATTCAATGTAAGAGGTGACTATTCTTTCAAATTTGCTGACATTTCTTTAGATGACACTAGCCCCCAGTCTCGCTCTAGGTGGAGTTGGTTTGCTTTAGTTTAGCATCAGGAGCCTTCTCCTTGTCTTAGCCTATGTCATGGAGACATGTGCAAGTTAGTATGTTAGTCTTTTTCTGTGTCACCAGAGGTTCCTCGGCTTTGGATGCTAAAAGACCTTATGGCAGTACTCAATTTCCTCCTACAGTTATTCAACCTACCCCCCTCAGCCCTGTACATTTACCCAAGAGCATTCTCAGCTCTTGTAGTGGCCCTTTCATGGTTATAAACTTTAAATCTGTTTGTTCTTTAGAATACCATGAGAGTGCTGGTCTGCAGTCATGTTCCTCTACTTTGATATTCTTGAGCAACCTGTTTCAGTGAGGAGTCTTTACCTCACACGGGTATTTGTGCATTTTCCTTTTTCATTTGGCTTGGGGCTTTACAGTTTTAGTTTATCCTCACTTGTTTTGTTTACTTCTCATTAGTGTATAGAGTTCAATGGATTTTTGTAACCTGGGACCTTTTTCCTACATGGTAATTGGACATACTATGAACATAATGTTGGCATCTCAACCTAATTATTAGAAAGATCGGCTTTTGAAAAGTAATTCCGACTCTTTTTCTTTAAGTTTTAAAGCTTTTTCTACTTAGCTATCTTTTATTTATGTGTTGATATGGACGAGGTAAGGGTGAATCCTAACTTTATTTGATGGTGGTAGATAGCAAGGTTAGCTTCAATTTATCAAGAGGATGGACCTAGGGAAGACTTGAGAGTGTAGTCATCTAGAGAGGAGGGGGCCACTAAAGAGGATAGTGTAGAGAAGGAGGAGGTTGAGGTCGAGGTGCAGATGCCTAAAGTATGAGCTCAAGTGGCAAGGCCATCTATAGTAGGTGGAATGTAGAGTCAGATAGTTGTAGGAGAGTTGAGTAGTAGTATTGTTGTGAGATCCTCTTTTATGCCTGTGATGACTTCAATGATGACACCTATGAGGCCATCAACACCATGAGATCCCAATTGGTAGGTTAGGGACCCAAGTAAGAATGTTATTTGTGATTACACATTAAGTATTTTTAGACTAGTAGTTTTTTTATTATACTATATTATGCGATCATGGATGGATACAAACTTTTGTGTTTATTTCATAATGCACACACAAGAGTGGCTTGATTATATTAGTCGATTCATTACAAAGATGGTCCCCACTATGTAGCTTGAGAATGGTTATGGCTAGTTATAGGCCATAACACATTGTAGGTTGGCACATTGATATGTTGCAATGTCCCTAATAGGGATTATACTAATTTTAACCTAAATTATGAATTTCTCAAGCAAACAATGGATTCAAAGGGCACCTTGGTTTGTTCTAATACCTGTAGACAAGTTAGAGATCAATTACAATGATAACTTAATAAGTAGAGTATCATGATTAAACATTAGTACATCCATAGTAAATTTGCTAGTCTAATTATTATCTTGCCGTAGGATGCTCAACCATGGAGGAGAATGGAAGAGAGAGTGATTCGATGGGGTGATTTAGCCTCCTTAGCCTCATGTGGCGCATGCCATTCATATGAGGTGGCCACTTAGTGAGGATCCCATTCTTCATCTTCCCATCCTTTTCCATTCCCTCATGATTGATCTCCTTATATTGTTACACCATGATAGGGGAGTGAGATTGTGAAAGGTGTCCGGGTAGCCAACTCTCCTAGGCTCAAGGGCAACACCTTTTTGTACCAAGGCAGTACCCCCTTGGCCCTTTGTGGGCTCATCTTGTGTCCCCCCTCCCTAGGTGGCATACCTAGAAGAGGTTCACTCATTGTACTCTTTTGAAAAATCTCCTAATATTGTTACGTCATGATAGGGGAGTGAGGGTACAAAGGGTGTCCCAGTGGCTTGACTCTCCTAGGCCCAAAGGCAGTACCCTTTGAGATACCCATTGAGACAAAGGCAAGTACCCCTTAGGCCTCCTTGGGACTGCTTGGTCCCCCACTATAGGACACTAGGCCCTCCATTATAGAACACATTGATTCACCATTATTGGACAATCGGTCCTCCATTATAGAACACATAGGTTCTCCATTATAAGACACTTGGTCCTCCATTATAGAGGTGGCATACCTAGGAGAGTGCCCCATTGCTGCCCCCTCTTGTAATCTCCCTTTTCTATCATGGTGCAAATACACACATAGTAATTTAGTCAAATTCAGACTTGCAAATAATCATATCAGTAATACATAATGGGTTATGATTATGCTACCATAGAATATGAGTAATGATATGCATGAAACCTTGACCCTATTTAAAAATTAATTATATCCCTTAATTATTCCATCACAAATATATCGCCTTACAATACAAACCGAGTCTTTGTTGCCAACAGATCTCTTACTTTTATTTCCTAAATCGATGCCCATATGTTTTGGACTCTTCATTTTATAACCTATTTCTGCCAATAGTCACAACCGCTCACTTGCCAAGGAATATGTTCTTTGGTATCTTATCGTACTGTTTTGGAGAGACATGCCAGTCTGCTCTCTTCAATCGCAGCCTTTTCTTATATTAGTGATCGCTTGGGATATTTGGATCGATGCACTATGAACTGATAAAAATGCCTTTAGAATATTTTATTTTTATTATTATAATAATTATAATTAACAATATCCATTGTTCCATTTCATATTATGATAATTGTATTATAATTTAAATCGCAATTACTTGCATTTATATTTTGATATTTCTTTGATTTTGTTATTTGTATTTTAATTATTCATATTCTAGTGTTATAATTTCAGGGGCATGACATGTTTTTGCCTATTGTACAACTGTGGGATACATATAGGGAGTAAAGAGTAAACAGGGATTATATTGCAACATAATTACATATTAATGGACCTATTTCCTTCATATATATAGAGCCATCAACATGGATTCCCTAATTCTTTCTTCTGGGCAAATACTTTATTTTGCTTGTGTCTTGTATTTCGTAGGGTTTTAATTCTTACCAATGAAGTCTTTCATTGAATATTATTCTGAATTCGTGGGTGATTTAGAGGATTGAACCATTAAACCATAGACACTAAAGTGTAAACATGGCTGCAGATGTTTTCTTGTGCAAGATAGGCGATCTTGATCACCCAGACACAATATGTGCTCAGAAAACAAACTAGACTTAATGTCTTTCATGTTGGATCCTTACATTGTTATTTTTGGGTATAATACCGATTATTACATTTGATTGGCGCTCTGTTGTTAAAATATTAAAATCCTGATACAAAAGAATACAAAACTAATTTTAATGGGCCTCCAATACTACTATAGAACCATGAATGCTCTCTCTATAGACCTAGTTGGCTTCCTGCTGCTGCAATATCTTTATCATAGTAACTTAGCTAAAGTTTTTGGGGAATGAAATTGGATTTAATTGACTGGAACCAGTGGCGTGCTGAAAAATAAAGCTTAGAAAACAATGTCATATGATAGAAACAATGTCATGGCTTAATTTTACAAGGTTAATGGCATAAATGTCCACCATATTCAAGTCAGAACATTAAGCTTCGTTTTAATCTAAAGGATGTAATGTGAACTTCCCACTATAATCAGAGAAAACTTAGCTTTAATCCAAAGGATGTAATGTGAACTTCCCATTATAATTAGAGGTTTACCTGTTCCTTGCCACTTTTAATTTCACCAATATTTAGGTCTAAGTGGACACCCTCAGACAGAAATGATTTCTCTTTCATTCTAGGGAAAAACCTTTGCATTCTAATTTTATGTTTGAAAGAATGATATCAATAGCATCCAATTCAAAATGATAAGATATGGAAGCATATGTTTCTCACATTTGTTAAATCAAGGGCTTAGTATAACAAATACATATTTTCCCATGTGTTAGTAGATGGATGTGCCTTCATTCTCTTTCATGCCTCCTTCATTGGTAGTCTTGAATATGAATTACATGCAATAAAAAAAAATAGATATAAAAGGGGAATAGACATTTAAAGTGCTGGAACATTTGAAAAGCGCAGAAGTTTGGTGAAATATAGACAAGTTTGTATAAAAATGATGTTGGAAGTTTATTTTGGCTTGCTGTTCTGAAGATTGAAAGAAGCACCAATATTTGATTTGGAGCCTGGACATTGCATCCATTTCAAGGCTAGAGCCCTTGGCACTGTGATAAAGAGAGGAGATATTTTTGCTTTTTCCTAATTTGTCTTCATTTGTGTGAAGGTTAAAATAGCCATTCTCTACCTATCATTTGACAAATAAATAACCATCACTACAAGGAAGAGAAGGTTCAGTTGGTGATACATGTGACTTGATAATATGATGCTCAAGAAAATATTGAATCAGTGATAAAACATGATAAAGGCATCTAGATTTGGCATAGGATGCAAGATATATTTGCATGATTTTTAAAAATAGTGGCTACAGTTTGGAATTACTTGTATTTCTGTTATTATGGTAGATGGGGTGCATTTTGATGTATGTTTGATATTGTGTAAGAAAGAGTGTGAAAGGTGCATATTTGCTTCAGTTTAATTTCCTAGCTTTCAATGGTAAGGTATGATGGTATAGAATAATTAATTTGAAGAAAATTGGAGGTCGGTGATTTATTTTGGTTTTACATTGAAGTTTTTTTTCTAGGATGAATGTTTGTGTGAAGATTTAGGTAAAAATGATTGTCTTGCTTTCTATTTGAAGTGGCATAAGGTTTTTGTATGGAGTAATAAGGATTTAGGTAGGAAGTTAGTTGCTTTATTTTATGCATTCTAGAAATTACATGGGAGATATAAGGATTCTTTGTTAAAGTTGAATTTTATAGTTTGGAGAGATAAGGTTAATGTGTTTTGTAAATGGGAAATAAGGTCACATTGTAAAAGGTACACTTTCGGTTGAATTTGACAGCTTGTTAGTTTTTATCATGACTGCACCCATGTCAAACATTGCTTGTGCTTTTGAGGTCATCTTTGTTACACATGACAGTGCTTTCAAAGGCTCACATTGGAAATCAAATGAATAGAATGTAATCGGGTTTAATCAAAGGCCGAAGGAATTAGAGGTCGGAGGATCTCCATAATCTTGAGTTAGCTTCTTGCTCAGAGTTGATGTCTTGCATGAGAAGCATTTATTTCATCACTAGGCCCTTCAAGAGCAAGAGGGGGCATGCAATGCTATGTTACTTTGTGGATAGTTGAATCCACAAACTTGGTGAGTTGTTGTTGGTCTATGGATAGTTGAGTCCACAAACTTGGTGATTTTTTTTTTTTTTTTGTTCTCGTCAAGGTATCCCTGCGACTCAAGCCCAGCGGGTTCCCTTTACGGGGTGAGCTTGAGGCAAGACTAATCCCTGCAGCCACGTGGTAACCAATGGAGCCCCCCAGCGTCCACGGCAGGGTGACTTCCGGGCCAGAGAGAATCGAACCCAAGACCTCGAGGAGCAAACCCAAGAATGAGACCAACTCCTCTAACTCGTGGGGGCCAAACTTGGTGAATTATTGTTGGTATGTGGATAGTTGAATTCACAAACTTGGTGTGTTATTGTTGGTCTATGGATAGTTGAACCCACAAATTGACTATGGATAGTTGAGCATTGGTTGGTGGCTTTCTCTTGAATAATGAAGTGTGTCTTGAATCACAGGTAAACATTGGATAATTAGAACATTTCCCAGACATGAGGAGTTTGGGTTGATACTGATGCAACATTGGATAATCAGGGCCTTTGCCTAACAAAGGAGTTTGGGTTGATGTTGATGTAGAGTTAGATAATCAAGACATTTTCCTAGATAGAGGAGTTAGGTTGATGATGATGGACTATTTTGTTTTGTTTTATTTTTTGCTATGTAAACCTTAAGGGGGGTTGTTAGGAAATTAAGGTTTACATATAATAAATTAGTTATTAGGTTAGTTGGGTGGGAAGTTATTCCCATAATGGGAGAATAATGGCTTTATAAAGCCATTATATTGGATGTAATGTTATGAATGATTATAATGAAATTCTTCTTTATTTTTGTTGTTATTTGCAGTGTAATTCTTAATATTATTTTTTTGTTCTTGCTACTCTAAATGTTAGATGATCTCTAGTGTCAATTCAATATGCATAAAGTGTTGCAAGTATAGATATACATTTCCCTTCGTAACATTTTATCCATTAAAATGAATCTATAAAGTTGTTTTGATTTATCTTGTGGATCTTTTTGATCTATTTGGGTCCTTGATTAAGAATACTATCTTTGTGACCACATTCAATGATAACAATGAAATCCTCATACATGTGTGTTTAACAATAGAGTGACCCCCAGGATTAAAAATCTAGTTCCTCTTATCCTAGTGCCAAACTAGTGCTTGTTGGGATAAAAAAGGAAAGAGAATAAAAAATAACAAATCTTTTAATTAAAGGTCGTGATGCACCAAGATAGATTGATTTAGATCCCTATCTCAATAAAATGAAAGCATCAAATTGGTGTTTAATTTAACATGGTATCTAATGAACACAATATTATTACACATGCAAAGAATAAAACTCAACACTATAACAAGTTGATAATGGATAAACAAATTTAGATGAGGGAAATAAAAATTCATAAAATCTTTATTTAAATGCTTCAAAGAGAATACATAATTTCATAGTTGCCAAAAGGCTCTACCAACTCTAGAAATCAAAACAAACTAAGTTGAGGCTTCTATCTATTGAAGAAAAATACTCTTAAAATATAAAGCATTAGTTTGTTGAAAAAGATTTAAGTTCCTTTGCTCAAATGAGTTTATTGCAACTTATAGAAAAAGAAGAAGATTGTTGTGATGTGGCATTTGTAAACCTTTCCCCTTGTCTAGATTGAAATGTGTAAAGAATGGATCCCTAATATTAGGAATGCCAATTTAATTACATTTTTGGATAAGATTAGTGACACATAGATGTTATCTAATAAAGATAAATAAGCAGTTAGGTCTTATCTAAGTGTATTTCATCTAGATAAGTTATTTTTATTCACTAGATAATAATATAGTTTTTGCTTCAAAATTTTGATAACTTGAATTGTATCTAATAAATACAAAAAAAAACAAGAAACTTGGATTAATGGCATAATATTTCCACAATCCTGAAAATGCATCAAATTGATTTTGGTTGAAATTGTGTAAATTTTTGTATCAAATTTTAAATTACACTCAGTGATCTTTTATTGGGACAAGGAAAGCAAAATTCTTCATCTTGATGAGGAATCATTGAGTGTGATCCAAAAGTTGATAGACAAACTATATATGGTTTGAACCAGAAGTAGTTTAGTACAAGACACTTGGAACCTAGTTTAATAGTTAGACCTTATGGCTCGACATCAATTGATTTTGGTTGAGATGTTCTAGTTGAGAATGCACACTCAACGTTACCATGGGTGCACCATAGTTGTCATGCCACAAATCTATTATAAGTACACAATAAATGTTGTTATGTTGTATGATACCAAAAACTTGAAAAACAACTACAATAGAAGCAATACCAAAATATATAACAATCAAATACTTACTCAAATGATAATAAATGGTTATATTACAAATCTAGTAGTGGAGGATTTCAATTTGAAGAAGTGAACCATAAATAACTTAGGTTTGGGACAAGAAAATTAGTTAATATTGCATAAGAGCTTGCTAATATCATTAAACCCTTATTAAAGCCTTTTAGCTTCAATAGACAATTGATAAAGATTGTGTATGTACTTAGCTTAAGTGCATCTATTACTAAGAGTTGAACAAAGTATAAACAATGTGAATACAAATAATAAAATATACAAATCTATTATTGTTCTTGTGCACAAAGGAAGACAAGAAGGTGGAGTCCAAGGAGAGAGATGAGCAACATGGATGCAATAATATGTAGTGGAAACTAGAGAGGGTTTTAGAGTAAAATTTTAGGAAATATATTAAAGGGAACCCTCAAATTGATTGTTGGAAGAGGAGCAATTAATATAGAGAGTTCTCTTGAGAAAAATGGGAATACGATGTTATTGCTTCTTCAAAGAGATTAGAAACAATAACATAGAAAATATGTCAAAAGTAAAATATAATGGTTGTTGTCTCTTTAAAGAAGATGAGAAGCGATAATGGGAAACCCACAATAGTGGAGAAATTGTGAAGAAGGGTTTCAACCAAGGGAATTGAGAAGCAAAGCGATAAACAAATCTTCATCACTAAAAAATAACCATAAATTTAATAGCAATAATGTTAGAATCAATGACGGATCAAAAGAGCAAGCTATAAACTTAGAGTAAATGATCTATTTAGGATCTAGGACTAGTTGCTTACAGAATGCTTAACGTTAAAAGATCAATTATTACAACGCTTAACTTAAATGATTACAAATTAAATGCTCCAATGAAATAATGAACATAACAATAAATAAATGCCAAGATAATAAACTGAGAAAGAAAAGAGAGAAGAAATAGAGAGACGAAACCAAAGTTGATAACGGAGTTCGTCCCTAAGGACTACGTCTCCGGGTCCCTCTCCAATGGAGGACCGATCCGATTAGCTCCAAATTCAATTACAATGGCTTCAAGACTATCTCCTTCAAGCACAGCAGCATGACATTACTCTGATGTGCAGAAACGTCTTCAATCTCTCGAGCATTCTCTCGCTATCTCAACCTGGACTTGGAAAATCAAGGCCTATACCCCTCCTTTTATACAAAAAGTTTGCCTAATATGGCTTAACCACTTAATTAATTACATAATCTCCCTCTATCTGTTCGTATCATCCTCTGATAGCCCCATTTAGTTTGTTGGTTTTAATGGTTGGAGGTGGTTTTACATTTTTGTGGCTAAAAAGCCATTTGTTAAGGTTCGGTCTATATTATTACAATAAAAGGAACCGCTGCCACTATATGTTTAGACAGTCTTCGTGGCGCAGCGGTGAGAATATCTTTTGTTAGCCCGTGGGTCGGCGGTTCCAACCCCGTCGACCACGCTTTGCCTCCCATACCGACGATTTAAAACAACAAAACCAACGCCTCTCCATGCATAATTAGAACGCCTCCGTGGGCGCAGCGGTGGAGCACGCGGCCGTTTCGCCGGTGGTTACGGGTTCAAACCCAACCAACAATTTTAGCAAAACTGTTCAACAAACACGCAGGCCAAAGACTAGACACGTGTCTCGATCCCATTCGACGACTTCCGCTAACGAGGATAACCGTACTGCCGAGTCAGTGCCACGTGTCAAACCCCTATTCGATGAAATTGTTGACTCAGCCATCCACGTGTCGTGCTCTAACTCGCCAGAATCTGCCACGTATGCTGCCACGTCGGAGTACGGAGAGACACGTCACCTGTACGGACGGACACGTGTCAGCCAATGATTGGTCCATACAGATGACTCATATGCCACGTGTCTCGCTGGAATTCGACCATGTTGAATCCGTACAGTACGGACAATCTGCTGACGTCATCCTCTGTACCCTCAAGCTGACTGAAGTTTGACTGCTTGTAACTCGAGCATACGACGTCAAATTTCAACGAAACAAACGCCGTCGGAATCATCTTGACAAGCTCTTCGTGATGACGCCAATTCTGTCGATTTCTAAGATGATTATTTTTTTCGCCTTTTGGACGCCCCTGAAGCCAGTTTGACTGGCCGTAACTTGCACAAACGGAGTCCTTTTAGACCCGTTCAAGTTGCGTTGGAATCAGGACGTCGTTCTCTTTCTGATTATACTAAAATCTGGAGCATTGGGAACACTTCAATTTTCACTGAAAAATTGTCCCCCGGATCAGGCCTCCCCACTGGAGAGCTTTAGGACCTCCGAAAGCTTGATTACTTGGAAAGTAAGTGAGGGTAAAGTTCCCTCACTTTACCAATCTCCATCCATCTTGCTTTGCTTGGATGCATCCCTTCAGGCCCACTCTGAGGTACTCAACATCTCCTCTTCGTGAAGTTCTGACATTCCTGTCGAGAATAACATCTTCTGGAAACTCTGACATGTACTCTGGTGAAAGGTCATCAACTGATGGAACCTGAATGCCCGTGACCTCATCTAGGATCATTGGAGGCTCATACAGTTTCAAATTCTCAACATTGACAATCGAGTAAATATGCATGTATGGAGGAAGATTGAGACGGAAGGCATTAGTACCAATCTTCTCAAGGATCTCAAAAGGACCATATCTAATTGGCTTAAGCTTTTTACCTTCACCTTGCATCCTTTCCTTGCTGATATGTAACCAAACTCTGTCTCCAACCTGAAAATGATGATCAGTGCGATGCTTGTCATGGCGAACCTTGTATTTTTCTTGGCTCTGTTCCAAGCGTGCTTCCACTACCTGATGAATTGCTTGGATTTTCTGGATGAACTTCAAAGCCTTCTCTACATCATGGCGTCCATCTTCAACATCATCTTTCCCAAAGCAAAATCCATCGGTGTCTTGGCACATAACCAAAGCATGTCTCAAAAGGAGACCTCTTAGTAGAAGAGTGTGTTGCATGGTTGTAGGCATGCTGCACATAATGAAGACTCTCATCCCACAACTTAGGATGCTTGCTGCAATACCCTCTGAGTAGATGCACAACTGTCCTGTTTACAACCTCTGTCTGTCCGTCGGTCTGCGGATGGAAGGCCGTACTTTTCTTCAGTTTGGTGTCCATGAGTCCCCACAAAGCTGACCAAAATTCCCCCAAGAATCGAGAATCTCGACCCGATACAATAGAAGTAGGTAACCCAAAATGAACCCATACAAATTGAAAGTACAAATGAGCTGTCAGTTCAGCAGTGACTTGCTTTTTACATGGCATTAAGATACACATTTTGCTAAATCGATCAACTACTACATACAAGTAATCATGTCCCTTCCTAGACATAGGTAACCCCCCTACAAAGTCCATTGACACACTTTCCCATAGACGAGAAGGTACAAGTAGAGGTGTGTACAAACCCAATTTCCTGTTACTAGGCTTACTAGTTGCACACATAACACAACCTCTAATATAGTTAGTTACAGTTTCTTGCATACGAGGCCAATAACAATACTTCTGCAGCTGAGTCAATGTTTTGTTTACCCCAAAGTGTCCTGCAATCAATGAGGTATGTGCTTCTCTAATCACCTGTGCTTGTTCATCTTTTGGAATACATAATTTACCCAAGTGATATAACAGTTTATCTTGCACATAATAATCTTTCTCTTCTACATGTTTACCATTCATTAAAGCAGCATAGATATCCTTAAAGTTCTCATCATTAGCATATTGTTCCTGAAAACTTTCATGAACCATAGAACTATTCTGAAGGATTATCAAAGCATTCATCATAGGAGGTCTAGAGAGCATGTCTGCTACTTTGTTATGGGTACCTTTCTTATACTTAATAATCAAATGAAACTGTTGCAAAAAACCCATCCACCGAAAGTGCCTACTTTGTTGCAGTTTAGTTTGTGAGTGCAAATACTGAAGTGGCTGGTGATTAGCGTGGATTATAGTTTCTTTCCCCATTATGTAATTTTTCCATTTCTTAACACTCTGAACTAAAGCATAAAGTTCTTTACCTCCTTGCATGAGTACTGCTCCCATGGAAAACCCACTCGCATCTGTCTTGATCTCAAATGGTTGATGTAGATCTGGTAAGGCCAAAACTGGTGCGGTGCTCAACTTTCCCTTCAAAGTGTCGAAAGCCTTCTGCTGTGGACCTCCCCACTGAAAAGTTGCCCTTGTACTGGTTAATGCATGCAATGGAAATGCTATATAAGAGAAATTTGCAATAAACTTTCTCCAGTACTGAATTGCACCTAGGAAACTTCTGACCTCTGTGACTGTACTTGGCTTAGGCCATTTTACAATAGCTTCGACCTTCGCAGGGTCTACTTTCAATTGACCACTCCCTACGACATAGCCTAAGTACACTAAGGATGTCTTAGAAAATTCGCATTTAGACATCTTTACATAGAGTTTTTCTTTTCTCAATACATCAAAGGCTTTCTTTACATGACTTACATGATCTTCCAAAGTTCGACTGAATACCTCAGATTTATCATCTTCTTTGGCTTTTACAAGCATCAATACAAAGTTTTTACTTGAGTTGACCAACCTCTTCATTTGACCAGCATTAACTAGTGTAAGATTATTCTTCACCTTATGTGCCCGTACAATGTATTCTACCCCATCTTTAAAAAGATGATACTTATTCTCCCCCCTATAAAAGATTGCTTTTCTGTCATAAAGATAAGGACTCCCTAACACAAGCCCACAAATATCCAAAGGGACCACATCGACTTCTACCTCATCTACAAAGTTTGCAGTGATAGCAAATCTCAATTTACATTGTTTAGTTACTTGTAGTTGAGCATCATCGCAAACCCATCCAAGTGGATATGGTTTTGGATGAGGTGTTGTAGCCAAATTAAGTTTCTTTACAACTTCTTCAGATATTAAGTTGACTTGTGAACCCGTATCAAACAGAGTATCAACCTTAGTATGTTTTGTTACAACACGAATGTGAAACAATTCATTTCTTTGCTTATCAACCTTAGGAGAAGATTCTTTACTTGTACTTGCACTGGCATTAGAAAAACTTGCATCAGATGAGAGAGATATACCTTTCCCTTTACCTTGGATTCCGGTAGCAACAATCTTTGTCTCATCTCCGGAGTCTGAACCAAGATCCTGTTGAATCACTGCAGTAGTCTTCTTGCCTTTATTACCTCCATATCTTTTCGGCCTCAACTCAGGATGAAGCTTCCAACATCTCGAATCATCATGCCCCTCTTTCTTGCAATGGGAGCACATAGGTTTCTCACCCTCTTTCTTAGCTGTAGCTGTTTTCTTCCCTTTGCCTTTATCTTTGTCTTTGTCTTTCCCTTTAGACTTACCCTCGAACTTAGATGGCTTCTTAGAAAAGTTATCACTAAATGTATTCTTACCCCTAGACTCTAAATGAGTAGCTTGAACAGACACCTCGTCTAGATTGTTGGGACTCAACATCAAAATAGTGTGCCTAAGGTAAGAATGTAAACCACCAATATACTTAAGTAATGTGTCTTGGGTATACAAGGGAACATTTAGAGCAATGGCCCGTTTCCTAAACTCATGAGTATACTCCTGGACAGACTGCCCCTTACCTTGCCTAAAGGTTTGCCAATTCATGGTTAACTGTTGCATGTAACCTAAAGGGTAGAATTGTTTCCTAAGGGCAGCAACAAACTCCATCCAAGACATGTTAACTTGACCATGGCGAGCAATTTCTTCACGAGTTTTACTCTCCCACCAGGTGAGAGCTGTACCTCCCAACCGGAGAGTTGCTAATTGAATCCTAGAAGCATCTTCTACTAGGCCTTGTATCCTACAGTATACTTCTACTTGTTGGACCCAATCGTCTAACTTCTCAGCATTTAACTCCCCACAGTATTTAGGTAACTCAAATTTTACATCAAGCTTAATTACAGGCTTAGACTTGCTCTTAAATGGATTTACATTAGAAGAAGGAGAAGGAGAAGGAGGAGAAGAAGGGGGAGAAGAAGAAGAGGGAGAAGATGGAGGAGAAGGAGTTTTTGGAGCTTTCCCCTCTGTGTCTTTCTGATCTTCCTGCTTCTTGTGCTTTGAAGAACCTCCCTTTTCGTGCTTCTTTTTAGCATAAAGTTCATCCACCATCGCCTTCATGTCAAGGAATAACTTCTGAAAATCCTTGTCACTGAGCTCTGAACTTTGTCCACCTTCTTTCGCTTCCATCTGTGACAGTTGATTAGCTTTTCGTTTTTCGATTTCAGGATTGTATTCTTCAAGTTCTCCTTCACCTCGTTGCAACCTGGATCTCGTTAGCATTCAAATTGCAATACAAGCCACACACAAAGCTCTGATACCAACTTGATCTATTTAGGATCTAGGACTAGTTGCTTACAGAATGCTTAACGTTAAAAGATCAATTATTACAACGCTTAACTTAAATGATTACAAATTAAATGCTCCAATGAAATAATGAACATAACAATAAATAAATGCCAAGATAATAAACTGAGAAAGAAAAGAGAGAAGAAATAGAGAGACGAAACCAAAGTTGATAACGGAGTTCGTCCCTAAGGACTACGTCTCCGGGTCCCTCTCCAATGGAGGACCGATCCGATTAGCTCCAAATTCAATTACAATGGCTTCAAGACTATCTCCTTCAAGCACAGCAGCATGACATTACTCTGATGTGCAGAAACATCTTCAATCTCTCGAGCATTCTCTCGCTATCTCAACCTGGACTTGGAAAATCAAGGCCTATACCCCTCCTTTTATACAAAAAGTTTGCCTAATATGGCTTAACCACTTAATTAATTACATAATCTCCCTCTATCAGTTCGTATCATCCTCTGATAGCCCCATTTAGTTTGTTGGTTTTAATGGTTGGAGGTGGTTTTACATTTTTGTGGCTAAAAAGCCATTTGTTAAGGTTCGGTCTATATTATTACAATAAAAGGAACCGCTGCCACTATATGTTTAGACAGTCTTCGTGGCGCAGCGGTGAGAATATCTTTTGTTAGCCCGTGGGTCGGCGGTTCCAACCCCGCCGACCACGCTTTGCCTCCCATACCGACGATTTAAAACAACAAAACCAATGCCTCTCCATGCATAATTAGAACGCCTCCGTGGGCGCAGCGGTGGAGCACGCGGCCGTTTCGCCGGTGGTTACGGGTTCAAACCCAACCAACAATTTTAGCAAAACTGTTCAACAAACACGCAGGCCAAAGACTAGACACATGTCTCGATCCCATTCGACGACTTCCGCTAACGAGGATAACCGTACTGCCGAGTCGGTGCCACGTGTCAAACCCCTATTCGATGAAATTGCTGACTCAGCCATCCACGTGTCGTGCTCTAACTCGCCAGAATCTGCCACGTATGCTGCCACATCGGAGTACGGAGAGACACGTCACCTGTACGGACGGACACGTGTCAGCCAATGATTGGTCCATACAGATGACTCATATGCCACATGTCTCGCTGGAATTCGACCATGTTGAATCCGTACATTACGGACAATCTGCTGACGTCATCCTCTGTACCCTCAAGCTAACTGAAGTTTGACTGCTTGTAACTCGAGCATACGACGTCGGATTTCAACGAAACAAACGCCGTCGGAATCGTCTTGACGAGCTCTTCGCGATGACACCAATTCTGTCGATTTCTAAGATTATTTTTTTGCCTTTTGGATGCCCCTGAAGCCAGTTTGACTGGAAGTTTGACTGGTCGTAACTTGCACAAACGGAGTCCTTTTTGACCCGTTCAAGTTGCGTTGGAATCAGGACGTCGTTCTCTTTCTAATGATACTAAAATCTGGAGCATTGGGAACACTTCAATTTTCACTAAAAAATTGTCCCCCGGATCAGTAAAAAAGCTCAAGATTTCCCCAGTAATGAACCAGAGCATAAAGAGAAGAATTTTCAAAAGATTAGACAAGAATATTTAGAAAGAGATCCAAGAGGTTTAATAGCTTGATAGAGGGTTTTCTATATCTAAGATAAGTGTTTTGGTGGGAAAAATTCTTGTTGATAGGGTTTTATTTGCTAAAAAATGATAAAAACATGTTTAAGAGATTTTAACTATTGAGGGTTGAATCACGATCATGATAAAGTCCAAGAATAGATAGGTTAGTGAAAACATAGAAGTGGAATAGAACAAGGTCGAGAAAGAATTTGATAACCAATAATAAAAATTAATAGGAAACAGTCTGAGTGAGTCTTAAGACATACTAAGGGGATAGACACTAAAACAAATACAATACATAGAGTAGAAATTATAAGATCTACATTTTTCAACTCAATATGTTGCCTCCACTTAAGGGGGTTGATGTCACTAAATTACATAGCTATGCCAAAGTATATAAAATAAAATGTACATAAAATATGCTACATCAAATTAAAAATATGTTTGGATATACTAAAAGTGATAAGACTACAATGCCTTCAAATGAGGGGTTTGTGCCCCTAGGCCTAGATCTACAAAACAAATATGTAAAAAAAATGACTTGCAAATGTGTGTTAGCACGTCATAAATAATCCCATTTTTATAATCTAGATGAAATAATTTAGAGGAAATTTATGAGGAAAGATCTATGTAGATGTAGAAGAGAAATATCTGTGTATATAGGGAAGAATAGAAAAAATGATCTACACATATATAGAAGAAAATCCTCTCTATATATGGAAATAATAGAATATTTATAAGAACATAAATGAAGAATTTTCTAGTGTCTTGTGTTAATAAAAAAAGATAGATAATTGTAGTTTACTTAGTTGCTTGAAGAAATACAATTATACTTCTAGGTCTAGCTTTCTCTATCACTAGGAATCATATGTTTGGATCCAAGTGTACTCTATACTTGGGGCAATAAGAATTTGATGTGAGGAAAGAATGCCAAAAGTGTGAGTTATTTGGAGAATGTAGACCCCTTGATGTTGTTTGGAAGAAAGAGGTAGACAAACATAAGAAATAAAGGAACTATATTTAAGGTAGGTAGGGGTTTTCTCCCCTTTACCATGGTTAAAGTCATACACCTTGTTCGTGCTTTTTAATTCCCAAGATGATCTCAAATATAATCTATAAAATAGCCATTTGTAATGGTTAATTATCTTGAGGGATTGGCCAGCGAATAGAAGAAAGTTGGATAATGCTTTCCCTATGTACTTCAAACTTTGCAAAACCTAGGAGGGTGATCCTTTATAGCATTCCTTAAGATTCCTTTACCATTATCTCAAATACTGTGACAAGTAGATATGTTCTCACTAAAGTTCTAAAGAATTGTAGATGAACTCTAAATATTGGCTTGATCTTTAGACTTTTAGATGCTCAATTGCAGGAGAGCGTGCAAATAACATTATATACATAACTTAATATAGAAATTGGGAAATTCATGATCGATTTTCAATTATACGACTGAGGAGATGCATTAGACACAAAGATTTAGAGATTGGTGCCTTAGCCTAGGGCAAGGAGTCACGAGTTGTATAAATAACTTATTGTATAACAAATACTTTTCCCCAAGTTCAATGAAGCACTATAACGATACATTACACCATTACACTCCTACATTTAAAACTAATTCTACTTACAACTCCCTGCAAACATTCATCATATTCAATATATCTCTTAAAGCATTTTAATATGCTACTTGAGCAAAAGCCATAAGAAACACATTCATACACAAAAAAAACTAAGAAGATGAATACAAATATCCTTGATCAAATTTTATTCATAAGTGCAAAGAAGTTTACATAGTAGGAGACAATTAGCTTCAAAATTTGATAATTGTATTCATGTTTGAATTGGTATCATCAAACATTCACATATACAATCTATTCTCAAACAATACTTTGGACCAAAATACAAACTCTTCTCCAAGATCTCATGCAAATGGCCTTGATGTCCCTTTTATAAGAACAAGGGAGAAAAACAAGCCTTGGGCCAATTTGACACATGTCATATATTCATTTGAAAAAATTTACAATACAAAACAAGATACACATTTGCATCAGGTTCTGCCCATTGTAGGGTGCTTGGTTGTTTTAAACATTTAGTTAATAGAAGTAGTTGGGGGTGCAATGTGATAATTTTTGTTGTATAATGTTATTATTATAGTTGATTAATGTTGCAATATATATATATATATATATATATATATTCATGTGGTGTGTGCTTGTTGTTTTAAACATTTAGTTAATAAAAGAAGCTAGGGGTGTGATGTGATTGTTTGTTGTTGTATAATATTATTATTATAGTTGATTAATGTTGCAAAAATAAAAAAATAAAAAATCATATGGGTGTGCTTGGTTGTTTTAAACATTTAGTTAATAGAAGTAGGTAGGGGTGTAATATGATTGTTTGTTGTTGTATAATGTTATTATTATAGTTAATTAATATTGCAAAAATAAAAATAATTAAATTATACAAATATATATTATTATAATAACTCCATATATATTTATGTAATTTTTGTCTTGCTAAATTATATTATTACATGTATATTTTTAAAAATCTCTATCTTAATATTTAATGGGTAGATTTTATTAAAATATTAATTGTAGATAGATAAATTTTACTTTGATATTTATTGTAGATAGATAAATTTTGTTGTGATATTTAATACACACTGTTAAACAAATATAAAATATGCATTGAGTGTACTCACATTTATTTAATAAGCTTTGAAAATCTTACCAATTATTAAATAAAATATGTAAAATACTCCCTCTAACTCAACAATGTAATTATATTATGATGTATGTAATAGTACTCATGTCATTCAAGTCAATAATAGGTTTGAAATTTGATTGAATGAATTAAATGCATTGCATTGCACATAATTTAGAAAAATAAAAATCCTAATTTTTGCACTGATTGTTGACAACATGAACCAATAAAAAGAAAGATAAAGGATATTTTAACAATTTTAAAAATAGACTATATAAAATTGTTGGTCAAGATTTAAATTATAAATTTCCATTGGTTGGACTGGCACTATCAGTTAAAAAAATTACATGCAATGGATGCATTAGTATTCTACCTTGGGTATAACTAATAATTGTACAATTGCTCATGGGAAGGGAAAATCCCATATGAGAAATATTGTTGCACGCAGTTGTAGAAGGTTCCTTTTTACTCTCTAAAAAGCACTTTTTGTAGAAAGTGGTTGTACTTGAACTGAATATTCCTTTGTCTTCACTTTCTTTATCTTCCAAAAACTCGGGAACATAAACAATGCAAAAAAGGACAAAAGGACTATTCCATCACATTGGCAAAAGGAAACAAAAAAAACTAATTGGAAATAGGCTCACTCTGTATATTCCTCGAGCCATGAGTTATACTCCTCTTCAATAGGCCAACTAAATGCAAGTAATTTTTGCACCTTAACATTGTATGCATTGTATCATGCATCAATAAATGTTTGGGCCTCTCTAGAAAATGCGTCCAAATTCACTTCCATCTTGAATAGATCATCTATTGAATTGTTCAACAGTGCCAGCTCTGGTTTCCCATCTTTGTAAATGTATGCAAATAGTAAGGGTACTATGCTCCCAAACTCCTCTTTCCATTTCGTTAAAGTCTTTAACTCACCTACATTGTCTAAAATCTTAGGCATCCCACTACTTTCCATATCTTGAAACATTTTCAATTTACTTTTAAATTGAAGATCCAACTTGCTTTGAAAGGGAAAAAAATTTCTCCCAACAATTCAATCCTCTGAAGAATTTGAGGCAAGTTTGTAGGAGGATCAAGATTTACACAATCACTTTTATCATCTTCTCGATTGCACTTGCCCTCATACTCCACTTTCTCAAAACATTATGAAAGTTTTCTTGAACTTCTTGATGTTTCTTATATGCTTCATAAATTCCTTTGAAAGCACCCCAAGCACTTCCAGTTTGTGTAAAATACAAGAAATTCTATGCCCTAAAATATCGTCAGTGAAATTAGTCGCCACCTTATCAACTTCTTCCTTAGCCTTCTTTTCATTCTCTCTCACCATATCCAATTCCTCTTTTAGCCTTTTAATTCTTAGAGACAGTCTCTCTGTCTTGTACTAAAAATTCCTGTGAGGAAGAGCATGGTGGAGGTGCCTTGATTTGTGGTACTCCAAGTCTTGGGTATGGGATTCTAGCAACTGTCTTATTATACTCATCTTGCAAACTATTGAAATTTCCAACAATGCATCATACCGTCCTTGTTCAATTTCAGCTATGTCAGCACTTAGCATAGCAGTATGGACAACCAACTTTGCAGCCTATGTGGGGGTAATTTCAGATGCTCTTTTAACCATTACTTCTCCAATGAGCTCCCCAACTGATCTGACTACCCTTGGTTTCCGTGTATTTGGAGCTATTGACCATATGGCCAATGTATGCATTTTTGGATTGAATCTTGAACCAAAAAGAAAATTTTCATATTGCTCTTCAGATATGAAGGCTTTTGTATCATTTCTTATAGTATCCAAGGCAATTGAAGAAGTTAAATCCCAACTAGGCATCAAAAGAATTCCACTTTGTTTCACTAGTTGCCTTCCTTCAGTAGGGGGATGTTGGCAATTTTATTATCAATCTATGATTCCAGTTGTTGTTCAATCTCCTCATGCTGAGAGGGATCCATTCCCTCTTTTCCTTTCTCAATCCTTTCCTTGTAGCTTCCACTTCTAACTTGAATAACAAATTCTTTAAATTCTTTTGATTTAAAAAAATAATCATCACTCATAAACTCTTCACAAACCTTTTTCCTTATGTCTTCAGGTGGATGCTCCTCATCATATACATCTGTAATCATCCTCTCTTGAGGCACAAACTCATCCATCTCATCCCTAACATTAGGGGAAGGGAATATTCGATGGACTTCCTCATCTCTAGGGATGTGCTCTGCTGATTTTTCTTCCATAGTATCTCCATGACCAGTCTCCTCAGAATACTCAACAAGTGGATTAACCGCTAGTTGGTCATCAATTTGCATTGGTTGGATCAATGGATTAGGAGCGACTGATTATGTTGGAATACTTTTCAATCTAGCCATTTCATCTTCCCTTTTCTTCTTTGGTGTTTCTTCTACTAGAGTAACCATGTTCATGAAACTTCCATCATCATATGCAACCAAAATTTTCATTGCTTTCTCATGAGGATCTGTGTATTGAACGAATGGACTCACATAACTTGGATTCACCTTAAATTTTTTTTATTCCACCTCATTGACATGGAGCCAAGCCTGTTTTCTAGCTTTCACCTCTACATCCATGGACAAGTTCCTTATAACATCCTCAATGAAAAGAAATTGATATTGATAACTAGATCTCCCTTTATCCTTTCTTTCTACATCAATGAAACCCTCAGGGTCACAATTTCTAGCCCATTCAACCCTCATGCTTAAATTATTCAACATGGTAGAGAAATTCTCTAATCCTTCCTTTGATGTGATAGTAAAATGAGAGAATTTGAATTACCCAGGGATAAAAAATCCTTTCTTGGCCAATATAAAGTTTTCTTTATCCATGTTGTCCATTTTCCACATGATCTCCATGAAAGCAAGCCTATCAGATACATAAATAGGCAAGAAATGGGGCTGCATAGATGTTCCATAAACTCTAAACACTGTTGAATTGTTATATAAATACCAATCACCCCTGTTATGTTTTAATTTGGATTGGGGGTTGAATTACAGGGGTCTTAGAACCTTCTTGATGTTCATGGAAATCCTCTCAGTAGAACTGCAATCAAGATTTCCCAAAATTCCTTGAACCAAGCCATTTTGAAAGAATACATAGTTAGAATCACTATAATTTTGGTCACAAATGTGGGTCCACATCTATATTGGCAATCTTCTAACCCTTTCATCCTCTGTTCTCAAATCCATGAACTTTTTCCAAGTATTTTCTCCACTCCATAAGATCATGTGCAATAACAATGAATAATGTTTGGAATGCAAAGGAGCATTTGGCTCCTTCAAATTGGTTAATTGATTATGAATGGCCTCAACCAAATATGTTGCATAATCAAAACATTTGTTGACATCCTTTTGTTGAATATCAAGAGCTAATATCATCAAGTGTATTGGCATTCTCAAATCATAGTTCTTCCCTAATACTTGGCACAATCCATAAGATGTGTTCTTGAAGTAATACTCAAACTCATCACAATTGAAGGGCTCAACTTCTTTGCGAGAAACCCTTATCTTGTTCATACCAGTATCCCTTCTCCTATGTTTGGGCAACTATTAAGTTATGTAACCATATTTATCTTTCTCATACTCTTTGGAAAGGGAACTGAAATTGACTGATAGTGTAGTAGATGGGTTCAAACCAAAAGTTCTCACAATCTACCATCTGGTGATAAGCAGTGGTATGCCCTTCCCACTCTTAATTATTCTTGCATTAACATCATAACACTCTACTAGTGCCTTTATCAAATCATCTACAAACACATTTGGCACAATGAGCTTCCCCAAATCTAATGTCCACAAGTTGGTTGCTGATGGGGATTGTTTTCCCTTCTATAAGCATAGTCAAATAACCTCCAACCACTTTGAGGAACTGTAACATCCCCAATTTGTCTTGCATCATCTTGCAAATGATCAGTCAAAATCCCTTCACCCATGGTATGTTTTCCAACCTTCTTCACACCAAGGAGTTGTACTATAAGTCCATCTTCCATAAACGGGGCTAAATCCCTCTTTACTCCTTTGGATTTAGATTTAGGCTTTGAGGTTCCACTCATCTCACTCATTTCGATAGATTTTGAGAAAATTAGGGTTTATAAATACCAATTAAAACCTCTAGTGTTTCATAACAATTCAAAAACCTACTAGGGTTTTACAATTCAAACACACTATCTATAGGGTCTTTCAACACTTACAAGGTTTTATAAATGCTCCAAGGTTCTAGGGTTTAACAATTTCTCAATGAAAAACCTAAGGTTCAATAATTTCTTTTATCAATTCACATAAAAACCCTAACCATAATTACTTCACAAAAACCCTTTCAACCCTTTATTCCTTACAATTGAGATAAATTCAGCTCAGAAGGATAGAGAATCTTGACTTGCATGGAAAACCCTAGCTTTTTTTTTGCTTGTTTCACCTACCTGGAGCCTATTCACTAGAATACTTGAATTCGCTTGTGAAAATGGTGAAAAACTAGACAATTCACTATTTTATTGCCTTAAAAAAAAAGCATATATGCCATTAATGCATGTTGACGACTCATGCGAGTGAAATATTACATTTAGTAACTAGCCATTCATATTTGAATGCAAATCGTTGATCAAATTGTCTTAAAACAAGATCGATGGTCATCACAGCCCTCTATCACATCACTTTTTGCTTTTAATATTGTTTTTGTGAAATTATGATGTGAAGAAGTCTCACACTACAATGTGAGATTACCATGCGTCCTTAGTTGCTTTTAAAAAATTATCACCACCTTTTTCATATAGAAAAGTGAAATTGTGATGCATTCCATCATTGCGATGCAATCATATTATGCCACATACTTCATTTTTTTTCCTTTATACTTCATCGCATAGCACAATTTATCTCTATGTCCCTTGAGATAAAATTGTGATGTATAAGACCCCTACGATGAGCTAACATGTCGACACCTGACAAAGAATATTTCGTTATTGAGAATGCTTTCATATATCCTGAGCATCACACATCACATTTCCTTATTCTATCCATCTTAGGTGTGAGATTGGTAGATGGAAGTTACCTAAGGAACTTGGGAAGAAAGAATTTGCATATTCTGCAATAAGGGGGTGGTGGAGATAAAATGACACTTCATCATGGAATGCACAGCTTATGAAGATATTCGTAATCAGTACGCAAATAGTTTGGGTGTGGACGATATGCAACAATTATTTGAGGAGGATAAGATCAACTAGACGACCAGCCTTGTAGTCAAAATTAATAGCAGGTGATCCGACCTAGAAAAGAACATGAAAACAAATTAAGTTGTTTGTCTTGGTCCCATAGACATTTTAGTCTCATGGACGTCATTAAAATATTTCATTCATTCAACCTTTATCATGAAACTGTGATGCAAAGGAGTAATGTGCTACATTGAGATGCATCCACATGTTCACATCTCAACTGCCTAGCACATATCGCTATCTTCCCTACACTAAACTCATGTGATGCACCAGTTTGATGAGAGTTGTCCACAAAATATACCCTTTGAATATGATTTCTCTTCATTACTTCACATCACTTCATCACACATCGAACTTCATCATTTACACCACTAACTTCAAATTGCGATGTACTAAGCATGTGCGATGAGCCGAGATAACTCCACGTGTCTTAATCTTGGCCGTCCTCTTACAACACGGTTTCAACATGATCAATTCATATACAAAGTGTGCCCCGAAGGAACAATTCAATGTAACAAGAGCTTGGCACCTATCCATCCTTCTCTTGGCGCATAACACAATTTAGCCTCGTGAGCTCATCTTTGAAAATGTGATACAAAGGAACATTGCGATGGGACATAAAAGTGGCACCTGTCCATCGGCTTAGAGGCCCTCAAGACATTGCACAATGCGATAAGGGAATGAATTGTGGGGAAGCAAATTGCGATGCGAAGGCTTCTAGCAATGCAATCACCAAGTGCCACGTGGGTCAAGCGGAGTGGGGTCGGGGAACTTAGGTGATGGATTTTAGCACATGCTCATTAAGTTGTTAGCCGTGCCTAGGAAATGTTGAGGGGCACAACTTTAGCAAAGGAAAATGAAATACTTTAGACTTTAGGACTTAGCAAGGAATACTTCGACGACATGAAAAAATTTCTCAAGGATTTTTGCATGAAATATTTCAAAGGAATACACATTCATTTCATGAAGACTTGCAAGGTAGATGGGCTGGTCAATGAATGAACATGAAGACAAGTTACAACTTAGATGACCAGGGACCGAGAGTAACAAGTCAACGAAAGATTAGGAAAAGTGCTACGAGACTCAAAATATTAGGGTTTTAGGAGGGTTTAAGACTTGGAATGAACCCTAGATAGAGACTTATCAAGCCATAGTGTCTTGAAACTCAAAAGCTCATAAAATGGAGCAAGGACCTGGAACCATGAATTTTTTTGCAAGGCCTACCACACCCCCATAAAAAAGATAATAATGATTATAAACAAGCTATTGCAGAGAAAAATATGGTGTAGAAGAATGAAATCTACCAAGAAGATAAAAAATGTATGTTGAAGATGGGTGATCCCACAATACTAGTTTACAATTTCCGAGAGATCCTGATTTTTGTTGAAATCACATATTTTTAGAAAATATAATGATTTAAGCCTTGAAAAGTTCCATTTAAAGGATTCCAATTGAAAAGGGTTTGATCAAACCACCTTCGATCAAACCCCCTTGGATAGAACCTCGCTAGTTTTAAACCATACCTATAACGGAGTCTCCTTTACACGTATCAAAATGCTAATAAAAAACCACTTTTGATTTACCTTTTGGGGGATCAAATGAATTCATTTTAAAAAAAAAAATTGTATGTAGTCCTTATTATAAGCTTCCCAAAAAGAATAATTTTAAATAAATTTAATTTTATTATTATATTTATTTTTTATTTCTTATGAATGTAGGTTTTCACTGAAAATCAAGCTCTTTGTTACGCACATGTGAAAAAATAGCATTATCAAAAAAATTTGAAAAATATCGATTACTAGATATTGAAGTCCTTGATCCAACAATTTTTTTTTTGAATTTTGACATATATAAAAAAAAGTTTTGTATACATTCTACCTATGTCTGAATTGTAATTGGTTTGACTTCAAAACTTGATTAAGGAGAAAATATTCAATAAAACACTATGTAACCAAATGAAAGCGCTAGATATCGTAGTTACAAATCTAAATTCAAAAAAAATATAATTTTATCCTTCATAGAAAAAAAGTTATGTTGTATACAGTGAGCATCACTCCTTAAAATTGGTGTTTACTAATAAAAACTAGCTTTCAAAGGAAATGGAAAAAGAAGTGCAATTTGACTCCAAAATTTTTGGAAAAAATATATTTAGAATCCACAGACAAACTGTCACAAATCACTAGTTTACATCATCTTCAAATTCCTCACGGTTTTAGCCGCTATAGGTGCCCGAAAGTGAAGATTTAGTTAGAAAAAATTAGTTCAGTGTCCAGTTTGGCCAAAAATTGTAAGCCAATATTGTGGGATCACCTACATACTTAGAAAACTATGTTAAATGACATAGAAAACCTGTGAAATTTATGCCATACAAAATAGGGTGGAAGAAAGATCCATATGTTAGAATTTTTGTTGAAAAAAAGAAACAATTTTGGGAGATACTACAATTGTTGAATAAATATATGGGTAAGTTTGTGATTGTCTACTTGGATGGTACTTTGATTTTTAGAAAAACTAAAGAACGCCAAGAACAAATCAGACTACTATTGTATGTAAGAGTTGGTATACCAAAAGGGTATGTGAGGCTCGATTCTATAAAATTGAAAGGAAAATAAGTCAAATAGTCAAGAGGAAAGGGTAACCCAACTCTCCACCTTCACTTCCCCAAGGTATAAATTTCTTGTGGGCTTAGCCTAGAATGATATATTTCCACTTCCAAGGCATGTCATTCAATTAACCCCTTACTATTTATGCTCCACTTGGAATGCTAGGGTTATCCCTAAAAATAAAAAATATTACACATTTTTAATTCTCAAGATCACTCTAAGGAAAAAGAGAACATAAGTAAATGCAACTTTAGGATTAAAAGACAAATAAATTTTAAGGCCTAAAATTTTATTGTGATCAAACACTTCAAAAAAACTATCCTAAAACAAAAATAGATATCACCTTTAAATTCTTTGCAATTACTATCTATCTAAATCACTAAATATAAATTTATTAAAGATTCAAAACAAATTATGGGTTTCAAATGGTGGTACTTGATTATTGGCACAAATTTTACAAAAGTAACTTGATACTATGTGTAAAGCCCCAAACCAACCTTTCAACACTTGCAAGAAATTAAAAAAAAAGATTAATGAGAAAAAAATTATAATGATTTTAACTAAAAGATGTTATCTAGACAATTCAAGAAAAAGGTCTGTAAAAGTGTCACTATCAAAATGTTTTTTGCGAAACTCTTTAAGTTTAGAAAAAATCTTTTACAATCATTCTAAAAAGACCAAAAAAGTTAGATATTCCAAAATTTGTTCTTTGATTAGTGTAAATAATTGTAAGATTTCAAATTTCAAAGATTAGATCATGAACACAAAGAAAATCAAAATTAAACATAATATCTCATATTCTTATTTAGTATAAACAATTGCATTTCTCTCATAAAGCACTACAAATAATATTTAACTTAGTTGGTGGTAGGGAACTCATCAACATTTAGTCACTCAAAAATCCTCTCAAGGCTACTAACAAACATAGTCAAATCTCTCGATTCACTAGTAATGACCTTTAACTAGGGTTGTTCTTTGGATGAGATGAGTATACTTGGACAACCAGATATTGTCTCTATATTATTTTTTATTTATAGGCATCAAACACAACCCTCATTTACATATGATGCTAGCCATAGTATTTAACAACTTTATCCTTGAAAAGGATGCAACAAACTCTAGTAATACATTTCATGGCCCTATTCTACCAAATGGGAAAACTTAAGCTTAAGAATCATTCACATGAAATTTAAGTTTTAGTTGGAAAAAATACTTCATACCATAAAATGATGGATAGACAACCTAGCCAAAATACCTTATGAAATCATAAAACCTTATCATTTTTTGTAACACCTCAATAATATGTCTTTTTAAATTTTTCTTGCCTTATTTGATATGTAAAATTTTATATCTAATTGACCAATTGTATTTTCTTATGAATATTAAATAGATCAATGATAGCAAGCATGGAATATACCAATCACTACTCTTTCCTTGAGCAATGGTACTACTCTTTAGAGAATTTTTTGAGTATGTTAATTGTGAGAAAGTATGTGTGGAGGCTCAGAGCATTCCAAGCCATAAAATACAATAGTTAATTTTCATGGTGGTCATGAAAATATATTCCATTTGAGAAACAACTATGAAAAGTGAAAAGGGATGGTATACATTTCTCAAATTTCCTTGAATTAAAGCTATAAATAATGACTTGAAAGAATTTTAGCACATTATTTAGGAAGAAGGATTAATAATTGATATTATTAACTTTTGGTATGGATGTCAAATGGCTCCAAAAAGATGTGTTCAAAGAAAAGGGTACCTTTGATAATTGGTCCCCTTTATGGTAGCATAGATGTACAAGAATCTAGTTTTCTTTTAAAAATGCAACTTTTCTTGAAACACAACTAGTATAGGATTATAAAAATAACAAACAAATAATTTTTCCAACAAGAGAGAGGGACAATGATGTTGGTGTTGACAATGCACTTAATAATATGGTCAATGTACAAGGTGATATATAGGTATACTATATTATAGCATGGTGGGAAAATGTCTTAGTCTCAGTGTAGTGTTGCACTCCAAATGCTTGTTATCTTAATATACAAATGTGAAGTTTATGAAAAAAATCTCATCAAAGTGGTAGAGGGTAAAGATATAATGAAGATGACTATAAAATTGCAGCTCTTAAAGAAAGTATCATGCTGTCCATTTTTGACAATGCTATTCACAAGTTCTCTATGATAAAGGAAATTGGCTAGAATATAGCTAATCTAGAGGTAATCGATTTAAAAGATTGCAAGAGATGAGCCAAAAAAAATTAAATTGATATGTAAATTGAGGCATTACATCTTTAGAGTGAGGTTTTATAACCTTAAAGTGAGGCATAATATAATTTATCTAAAATAACGCATTTAATTAAACATACACCTAGAGTTAGTCAACTGAGCCACTACACCCTCATTTCATGATTGTACTTAAGCTTTTGCGGTGAGTGATACACTTGTGGAGAAATTTATATAATTTTAGCTCGCATAACTCTTAGAAACCATTAAATCAAACATTGAAATACGTGTAGAGGAGGAAATTTGAAACCCCAAAATGATGTGATCTTGAAGGGAAAAAGTTCCTCGGTTACCTCAGGGTAAGAGTTTAAGAGACTAAAAGAGCAAGTTATAGAGGTCTCATGAGCAAATTGGCAGGCTCTCAGCCAAGGATGACAATGTGACGCATGGACGTCCCCACAATGTGTTATAGTCTCATACTGACCGAAAATAGATTTTACTAACAGAGACAACAATGAACTTACTAACTATTGGGTGATCCCACAATACTGGTTTACAATTTTTGGCCAAACTGGACACTGAAATAATTTTTTCTAAGTAAATCTTCACTTCCGGGCACCTATAAGCCATTTCATGAGTGAGGAATTTGAAGATGATGCAAACTAGTGATTTATGACATTTTTGTCTGTAGATTCTAAATATATTTTTTTCAAATTTTTTTGGAATCAGATTGCACTAACTTTTTCCATCTCCTTCAAAAACTAGTTTTTCGAGAAACAACATTTTAAGGAGTAACACTCATCATTATAATGCATAATTTTTTTTTCCATGAAGGATAAAATTCCCTAATTCTTTAATTTAAGATTTGTAACTCGATATCTAGTGCTTCCAATTGGTTAGATAGTGGTTTTATTGAATATTCTTTCCTTAATCAAGTTTTGAAGTCAACCCGATTACAATTCGGACATAGGTGGAGCCATTATATGGCGCTTTTTTGTATGTATGAAATTCCAATTTTTTATGTCTGCTATTTTTCCACATGTGCAGAACAAAGAGCTTGATTTTAGGTGAAAAACCTACGTTTAATAAAACTAAAAAAACAAATACATAATAAAACCAAAACATATTAAAATTATAGTCATTGGATAGCTCATTCCAAGGACCACCTGATTCCAGTTGGGTTTGTGAAGTCTCCTCCATTTTTATCCTCAACACGAGCTTCGAAGGGAAAAAATTCTAATTTTTTTTGTGCCAAAGACCAGGAAGGTGGGAAAAGGGGGGTTCACTCGAACAAGGGGGGGTTCAAGCAAACTAGGGTTCATTTGAAGCCTGGTTCAAGTGAACCCCCTTTCAAAAGGGATGTTCCTTGTATTTTTTGGTGGGAATGGTGGGGCATTTCATTAAATGGGTTCGCTTGAACCTAGGTTCTAATGAACCCTCTTTTGGTTCGTTCGAACCAAATAGTTCACTCGAACCCCAAAAATGATTTTTTTTTTCCATGAGGTCAATTTTTTCAACTTTTCCTTCCTCACTCCAATTGTAAACCACTTTTGTGGGTTTACCCTATTTAGAAAGAAAAATTTCACATATGTACCTAAAATAACATTATAATAGAAATAACCAAATAATGACAATGATGGGCCACATAAGCTAAATAAAATGAAATGGAAGGGAAGAAAGAAACTCATAAGTGGTCCATGAGTGAAACATCCCACAATGCTCCAACTTTGAAACCTACACACACGAAAACAAGAAAATGGTTGGGACTATTTTAGGGGCTTGACTTAGTCAAACCCTTATATAGCCTATGTTCCCACCTCCACAAGTAGCCAAATGGATAGAGATAGATGAAATAAAATAGAAAATCTAAAGATAATAAATGTGATAAAGAGAATAGATAGACAAGTTAGAATAACAATACACTACCAATATAAAAACGATAATGCAATTTAAGAAAGAATGTAGTTACCCTCCCTTTAGCAAGATAGTGATGCTGAAAGGAAGAGCATGCAACAATTGGGATGTGCCAAGAGTGCCAAAGTGTTGGTGCAGAGATCCAAGTGTAAGAGAGTGATAGAAAATGGCGTAGAATGTGAGAATGAACAAGAAAGATTGAGAGAACGTGAATAGAGTGAATAAAATGAGTAAGAGATTAAATAGAATCAACTAGAATTACAAAACATAAAGTTTTAGAGGGATATAGGCATGTAAAGGAGCATTTTTGACATGTATACAAGTTGTAGAGGCATTACACTTCATGGACAAGAGGGGAGTATGACGTCCCAACGACTATGCAGGTAGGAATCTTTCTAGGACGTTTGTGTGGTGAACAGATGTTTGTGTGTTGTGTGATGGTCTACATCAAAAGTTTACTTTAATGACCGAAAATGAAAGGTTCAATGATAAATTAAGGTTGGGTAAAGGGGATATCGCATAATCAAATTTAACTAATCTAAAGGGGAGGTTATGGAATGCGAAATTGCATAGGATGCAATTTTTGGCATTACATTTTCCCCCCACTTTAGTGAGAATATATATTCTAATAGATGTGAGATAAAGTAGAGAGAAAGATGTTGAAGAGAATATACCCAAGATGAAGAGGAC
>VDFB02011150.1:0-12660 GCA_007258455.2 Sequoia sempervirens
TTGCCCTCACATCTGTGACCTTGTGCCCATTTCCCTTGGCATTTAAAGCATTGTCCATTTCTTTTCAGCTCATCCATCTTTCTACACCAATGGTCCCTGTCCCTTTTTCCCTTGCACCATTGACAAGTTCTAGACCCTTCCTCCTTCCGATTATTATCTTCTTTATGATTAGGTTTAGAGGATGATGTGAACTTCTTGTGCTGGTCCCTTGGCCAATTGTCTTCATATTTCATTGCCTTTTGTATAGCCTCCTCAAGGCGAGAGGGTTCAAAAGCACTTACCATGCTTTTAACTGTTCCTTTTAACCCCTCAACGAACAAATATGTGAGTCTTTCCTGGGAAATTTCGGGAATCATGACTGCTAGTTTTTGGAATTCATTGGCATAATTTTCTATAGTGCCTTGTTGCCTTAGCTGAGTGAGTTCCCTAAAATACCATTCCGGGTGTTTTTGATCAAATCTTTTTATAAGCTTTTGAGTAAATTCATCATAGGTTTTAATTTGCTGATGTCCTTGGGTTATGAGTCCATGGTGCCACCAATCATGGGCCATTCCAGTTAGATGTAACACGGCAAATTTGATTGCATCTGATTCTGTCATTGGGCTAAGAGAAAGATAAGTATCTAATTTCTGAACCCATGATCGAGCAGTGGTCTTGTCCTCACCATTAAAGTTGGGGAGAGTCAATTTGTTTACTCTACTCTTAAGTTCATTATCAATTGAGTTTCTCTTCCTTGGAATAGTTCTTTGTTTGGCTTCACAATAGTCTTTAAAAGATACCAGCTCCCTTCTCTCAGGTTCTAATCTATAGTAGGCTTCCACAATCTCATCCACGTCCTCCAAGGGGGTTTTAAGGTTATGCCCTTCTTCGTTCTGCAGGAAAGGAGGTCGGGTAGGTCTAGAGCTTAAGTCTCGTGAAGGGGTGAACTGATTATTTTCGGAATGGTTAGAGTTTGCTTCTCTATTATTGCAATTACTCAGATTTTGTAGGGCTTGCAGCAAGGCTTGGCTGTTTTTTTCATTTTGCTCTAGTAAGGCTTGGGTTTTCCTTTCATTATTTTCCATAAAAGTTCTAAGTTCTTCCCTTAGGGGATTACCCATAATGTCATCCCCCTCGCTATTATTCTCACGGTTGTTCCTAGAGCCTCGCCTATGGTAGGTTTTCATAGTTCCCACAGGATGGCAGGAAAGGTAGCTCTGATACCACTGAGATAGTCCTTACCTGGCAGGGCTGAGGGAAGTTACAACAGCAAGACTTTGACGTTCTTGTTTCTCTCCAAGTTTTGATAGTAATTGTAATCTGCATTCATTTTGTGTATACATATCCAAATGTTCAAGGATTAGTTTTAATGTCTAAGTTTCAACAACAGATATAACACATTCTGCATGAAGTAAGAATACAGTAAGGGGAGTCATGTATCTTATTAAGGGTAAAGAACCATGACAGACCTAAGTAGCCTAAGGCCTACCACCTCCTAATTGCCCAATCCCTGTTGCAGGGCCTAAGGGGCTGAAGCCCAAGGTGGGACCCCCAATCCTACAACCCAATCCCGAATCAAGAGCCTAAGGGGCCAAGGTGCCCAATCCCTCAACTGGGCCTAAGGGGTTGAGGATGGGGTTTTTAGGCAATCTACTTAAGACATGATTCATCTCTCTTAATGAGATAACATGCCCATATCAGGCAGTTTATTTACAAACATCAATTTAACAGTACTAAATATTCAATCTGCATTTATTTATACAGCAATGTTTTCATACAGAAACCAGGAATAAATAAATAGAAATCAAGATGCTACTCTGATGTTTGAACGATATTCAATTGACTATAATTTATAAGTAATCTTCCCCTGATGCACAGAAATGATGTAATACCAGATTATGATTCTGAATCAGCAATATTCATATAGATATTGGACATTTTTTTATCGGTTCATAATGCACAGAAAAACTTAATGCCATTCTAAGTTAAGAAATGTTCATATTCCCATGAGCATATTTAATCTTTCCACAATGCACAGTAACATAACCGGTAATCTACGCTGAGTTGACATAATCGATATTTAAACAGATTTTATAAATAGAATTGCGGATTTTATTGTTATTGAGTTTCCATTCTGAAGAACATTAAACCAAATTATTGGGTGTTGCCACGGATCTCAGTCCCCTATATATTAAACCCCCGTCCATGCACGTTTTAATTCTATGACCCATACCAATTCAGCCAGAATATTCATACTATCTACATATGCAAGAATGTGACGTATTTATTGAATTTAAAGAAGAAATGCAGAGGACGGCGAAACTTAAATATCAATTTCATACAGCATATGTAAATCTGCTCCAGAAATCTTAGACAAGGAAACTAAGTGAGATTACTCACCTATGGTTGCTCTCCGCCTTCTTTCCCGTCGCTCTCTGCTCCTTCCAACGCCCATCCTCATTCTCCCTCAAGCACCTTATACCCGTCGCTGCTTCTTACGGATATGTCGCTTGCCTGAGGGGAGGCGTCTTTTGCGACCACTGCTTCGAATTATAAACTTTGCAAGTTTATTTAATTTTTCCCTTAATTCGCTTTTTTGTAGGAGAATGCCATTTTGTTCAATTTATATCATTGTGATTCAATTTAAAAGTTAACATTTGTTATTTTTAAATATCTATTATTTTAATTACATTTAATTGTTATTTTTAAATATCTATTATTTAATTATTGTTTTTTATATATATTTATTATTATCATATTTATATATATTTTGATTTTCCTTTTTATACCATGTGACAAATCCAAAAAGAAAAATTAATTTATTATTTTTTTTTTTTTATAAAGTTAATAAGTGTGAGAGTTTCTTTGGGGATATGACAGCTAACCCCCCTTTTTATACTTTTTCTCCAAGGAAAGGTCGACCCTTCTAGAAGCTTCCCTTTAATCATTAAAAATAATATTTTATTTGCACTTTAGAATATTAAAATATGACCTTATAAATAATAAACTGAAATGGCCCCATTTTAATGATAAATGACTCCTCAATTCATAAAGTGCAAATATAACGTTATAACATAACATTAAAATAATAATTATCATTAAAGTTGCGTTTAATAATAAATAATTAAACGTTATATCTTAAGAAACTCCTTATTTCTCCAATTCAACCAAATCTAGGAAATGGAAACCATCAATTGGCTAGGTATCTGCCACAAAGGACCTCCTAACCATGCTCATTAGCCTCTGGAGGTCAATTGATAGGCTAATCTTGCCGAGAACCGATGCTCACGAAAATGGGGACATTACATGCTCTATCCTCTATTTGATCTATAATTGCGAGTGACTGATGAATCCGACAATCTGACTGAGATATCCACTAGATAGCCTAAGAAATTTTGAAGATGAGCATATTTGCAAACCCTAACAGCTGGATTAGGCCTCTCAAAACCTTAGGCGCCCCTCACTATCTAGGGCGCCTTTACTCACCAGAGATAGAATATTTTCGGATGATTTTCATGATTTGCATTTTCCCCTTTGATGAAACTTCTCTGTTCGATCCACGATTCTAACTGAGTGATTGATCTAATGGACTTGTTAATAGATTCACTGCGGAGCCAGAAAAATTTTGAGAACAAACTATTGGAGGGACAAATCCTAGAAACAACATTTGAGGCCTTGAAAAGATGGGTGCCCCTGGCTAGCAGGGGTGCCTTTGTGAGCCAGACTTAGAGATTTTTCATGATTTTTATAATCTGCAGTTTTGTCCTTCTGATACAACTCCTCTGTTCAATCTGAGATTCTGGTAGTTTGATTGATTCGATGGACCTGTTGATAGATTAATTGCGAAGCCGAAAGAATTCTAAGCACAAACTGTTGGAGGCAGAAACCCTAATTCCATCTTCTGATGCCTTGAAATGATGGGTGCCCCTGGCTAGTAGTGGCGCCTTTACTTGCTAGTGTTAGTTTTTATTTCAATTTTCTCAACTTTTTGCTTTCTTCCTCATCTTCGCTCCGTGCTCGATAGATGCCTTCACCATTGATCATGCTTCGATTGTCGAGGTTGAAAAATGTGCTAAGGCAAGGAATCCTAGGCGCCTTGACTAGAAGGGGCGCCTGAACTCTCAAGGCTTAGTCAAATTTTTCCAGTTTTCAAGAATTTCTAGATTCCCTCGTTCGTTCTTCGTTCCTCGAGCATCTTTCACCGTTAACTGATCTGTCTAGTGCTTGAGACCTTGAATCTGACACCTGGTAGTTGACCATCCTCCATTGATGACCTTGGAGCACCTATTTAGCTTTTGAAAAAGTAGAATAGACCCACCAGAGAAAAACTGATTTTCTGACAATTTTGATTGGACCAACCTGATAAGGAAAGTATTTTCAACCAATCAAAATCAGTTTGAGCCCTAGAAGCCAAAATTCTATTTTTAGAAAATTTTGCCAGTATCCATTTGAGAAGAAACCCATAAAAAGTCTATTTTTAGAAAATTTCCTAAAAAGTAGGGCCAAAAAACTGAGATCTGGGTTTTGTAGACAAGGTCGCTCTGAAGAGACCCAGATATTTAGATTTTGAAAATTTTGAGTTTTTGACCAACATGCGTGACGTGCAAATTTCTTTTTTTCCGATGTTTTTGACAATTTTTACAAGACTTTCACCACTTTTTACAAAATGTCTTAATGAAGCAAAATTTTTAATTTTGGGTACAACACAGTTTGAACAAATTTGATTTAAAATCAAATATTATTGGTTACATCTTTCTCCATATCTTTATTATTTTCTGTTATAATATTATCGTTCTTTTTTATTGCTATCACCAACATTATTTGAATGATTATATTCAGAATTTCTTTTCATTAAATTTTGGTTTATTTTCCGTTGTTGATTCTAATAATTTTAGGGCAACCCTTTTTTGATGACCTCCATTTTTACAAAGAAAGCAAGCATTAAGACCACCTAAAATTTCAACTTCACAACTACATTTATAGTTCCCCACATTAATTTCAATCCTATCCGACACATATCCTAGGAATTAAAGAGACAATTATTCTCACATTTATATGGGGCAATGTTGCCCTTGCTTCTTTGACTTGCAAAACCCTACCAATGGGATTGAGTAACCAAGGGATAAAAGACCACAACTGCGGAGGAACATTTTTCACAATTAGGCATCTTGGAATAGTGCAAGCAAGAAACTCTTCATGTGAGGCCTTAGGAGACCATGGACACCTTAAATATTCACTTGCCCATATTTCAGTCTTATTTAAATCTTTTTTTTTTGTGTATTATAGTTCTTAAAAAATACTACAAACAAACCTTTCCATATTATTCTACATAATGATATACATCCCAAGTTTCTTAACCCAAACATTTGAGTGCTATTCATCAAAGAATTTCCTTAATGGTAAAGCATCTCACATGGAAAGAAAATTGCAACATTCTTTAACTTGTTCTCTTCTTTTTTTAACCACTTCAAGTATTTCCAGATTGAGATCTATGTGGAGATTTCTAGGCAAAGGAGGCAACTTACAGTTTTTTTGATCTGCAGATTATTCAATTTTGATTTGCTTCTGTTTCCATATCCTTTTGCAAATTTATTCTCAAATCTTGCTGCATCCAGTGCTTCCTCAACAGTCTCCATGTTCAAAGCTTCCTTGTATGATTTTTGTTAGGGTTAATCTCTTGTTATCGCCATTTTCCATTCTACCAACTCAATTAAACTCACCTACCTGTGGCAATTAATTGCCTCAGGAGGTACACAGTCATGCCAGGCCCACGACCTTTCACACCAGTGAACACTAAGTTCAAACTCTATTAAATGGGTATAAAGTCATCAATTTAAAAAAAATGAAATCAAAATCACAACTGAAAACAACCAAAACAAGACCTAAAGAAACAATCCCAAAATGATACAAAAGACCTCAAACATGCCAAATCGAATTAAAGAAATAGGACTAAATGAACCAAACATGACTAAGAACACTAATCAGAGTTGATCCTAGAGAAAGGGGTCAGCGCTAGATTTGATAATGGATATAACTGTTCATCTTCCTCATCAATCTCAGAGCTCTCCCCTTTTTATTTTTCACAACTTTTCATTGTTAATCTTTTTCTTCATCATTGGTGCCCTCACTATAGAACAACTTCTTTTCAACACATTTATGTCCTCTACTGTATTTGCAATCACAATTAAAACATAACCCTTTGGCTTTTTTTTCTTCAATTTGTTGAGGCATCAATCTTACAGGTTGAAGGAATGACAATGCAAGGGTCCTCCAATCTTTGTTACTAGGGAATTTCTCCCTTCTATTAGCCAAAACCTCTTCCTCTAGTTGCCTTGCCAAAATCATTGATTGGTAGACAAAACTTGGATTGAATGTGTGTACCCCTATATATAATTCATTCAAAATTTCCTTTGTAATATGCTCCAATCTTAAAGACTGAAGTGTCCCACCCCAATTGGAACAACCTCTATTGTAATTTAACTCAGATTTTTTTTCAGTTTGTCACATGAGGCATTTTGTCAAACAAGTCTCAAGCTAACTGATCTGATTATTTTTCAACAACCCTAAGGTTTGCAAATCACATATATTTAACTCTAGCCATCACAATGCATATATTATGACAAACCAACATATGAAGAATTCATATTCAAATCTGGTAGCAAACTTGTAAACATTCCTTCAGTAATTTCTGATATTCAAATAGCGTACTGCTGATAACTCAAGACAGTCTGAAACAACCCAGATTGGAAGCTAGTAATTCTGAACACAAACTATTGTTTCAGACTTAGTTAACACCCAAAAACCCACCCAGCAATAGCAGATTTATAATCTGGTTACAACTTTGTATGCTTAGAAATTCACTATGACAGTCAGATTTTTACATTCTCAGATTGAGCGTTATACATGTCAGTTCATAAGAGTTGATACTTAGCAAACACAATAGCAACAGGATGGTTTTGCAATACCAACAACTAGCTGCTAGCAGCAATAAACAAAACGTATATTCCAGACCTTGAGATTAGCACGTCTGGTCCAGAATGCATTCGCCGCTCCCAGAAGTCTGAGTTATGTGCTCAGGAAATGCCACAAACCAGTCACAGACCCTCATATGTCCTCCTCACTGACCTGAGTCCTTCTGAAATGCAACGCAACTCCCTGTGAGTCTGATATCAAGCAATGGCAGCAGCCTGTACACCTTAGACTTAATCGTTTGGCCTCCTCAAACTCTTGCGGCCCCCTGTTACAGTCCTCACGTGTTTGGCAAAGCTTGTGGGAATGAATTTATGGCCCATGCATTCCTTCCTTGGTTCCACGCAAAACTTCAGTCTCTTCAAAATGATATCAAATTCAACCTTGAAAGTCAGGAGTAGACCCATGCCGGGCAACACTTGACAATTTATTTTGAAATATTAATATTCACATGAAACTCAGAAATATCGATGAAGTCTCAAACCCTTATTTTGAATCTCTCTGCGAAACAATGAAGCACAAATGTGACTCCTAAATGCAGCCACCTGAAGAGCAAACCTTGGGTTGTATTTCACATTTGTAGAATGCTTAATCCAAGAGAATCTACTCTCTCCAAGATCAATTTTCAGACTGAAAACCCTTGTCTTCTTCTTCTCAGCAAAAGCATCAAATTTGATAAAGTATTGAATGAATATGAAATGCTTTGTGGAAGCCTTTTATACTTCTCCCAAATGGCACGAATTCCAAAGCTCATAAAATATAATAAAATATATTTGCTTTTGTTGCCATATAATATATCTTCACACACGGCGTCCACTTTATGCCTTTTAAATGATGACCTTATGTTATAAAATAAGCCACATATAATAAGGTCAAATAACTCATTAATGACATTCACTTTTAATATTTAACTATTATTAAAGTAATCACTTTAATAATAATTAAAATATCATAACTCCACAAATAATCAACATCAAAGTATTCTGTCAACGCCATGGGGAAGCCCACTGCTCAAACTGCTCATTTGGATGCCTTACTATAAATAGTAAGGTTGGACACCAACGTCCAAAGGACTTACTAAAAATAGTGTGTATAAACGGAGCCTGTAACGCCTCCAGAAGGCAAACCCTAGATACGCCCAAGTACTAGAGAAGAAAACACCATAAATTGCCATCTGAAGAACCCATAAACTCCCACCAAAGGCCCTCTAAATGCCAACATTAGCCTGCGAGGACCCGATGATAGGATAATCCACCAAACTCACACTAGCTAAAAAGGGGACATTACAAAGACAAGGTTTGGAATTGCTAGGTATAGTCAATTTTGAAAAATGCATTTTCTTTTTTTTTAAGGAAATTTCTCCTTGGCTTTGATTTACTTTTGGAATTCAGTTGTCTTTTTTTGTTAGTGTGATCGTTCCCTTATGTTGTTTGTTTTTATGCTAGCTTCTTATTCTAGGATGTTAACTAAATGTTGAACCAAGATTTCCTTGTCTTCTCTTTGATGCATACCACCTTTTTTGATTGCCACTTCATAACAAACCCACACAAAAAAAGGTTCTTATAGCTCATTTTTGCAGGTTTGATATCTTTCCTTTTACCATAGTTAACAAAAGATGCCAAAATCTCATGAAAGGTGCATTAACTTTCATAGGTACTATTGTTCCCTTTAGTCAACTTTTTTATAAAATTACAATACTTCATGAAAAGTGTGCTTCCTTTGTTGGGTGTGGCTATTACAGCTAGGTGTCAGTTTATGCTAATTTGGCAATATTTTGGTCTTATCTGATCTTTAACACTTGTTCTTTGCAAGCTACCAAACTTGTCTGACTAGGCGATGTTTGTCATCTTGTTTGACTATGTTTCCTTGGCTGAAATATGCTCTCCTTTTAGCATTGATTAGTGTTGGTGTAACAACTAGCACCTCTGGAGTAAGAGTTGGTACGGACAGCTATGCACACTACGAAATGAGTGCTCTTCAAATTAGGAGGGGAAGCTCCCTCGTTGTGCTTGACAAAAGTACTTGCAAATGGAAATAAACTAAACTAAATCCTGTCTTTTTGTTTCAGCTGTAGAGGTACAAGGCTTTCTGAAAACTATACGTTGCAGCTGAGTATTTTCTAGTTTTTGGACTACTAACTACAACTAAACTTAATTACTCAAATTCTATCCAATTTCCTCAAGAAAAACAAAGCATGAGGAAACGGAGCAAGGTTTGACTATCAGACGATAAACGAGTGTAGATTCTCAACTTGAAGGCAAGGCGGCACATCTATCAGCTCAATCTAAACACACTTGTATTGCTTTAACAACACCGATAAAGCCCCGAATCACTGAGGATTCTCCTTGGAAGGCGGTGCTTGCGACTATGGCTCAATCTTAATAGGTTTATTAGTCACACACATCAAACGATAACCAAGTACAGATTCTCTACTTGAAGGC
This sequence comes from Sequoia sempervirens, assembly GCA_007258455.2. NCBI lineage: Eukaryota > Viridiplantae > Streptophyta > Pinopsida > Cupressales > Cupressaceae > Sequoia > Sequoia sempervirens. Next base: position 9,390 of record VDFB02011150.1, read on the forward strand.
AAGGTGGCACAACTATCATCTCAATTTGAACAAGTTTATTGAACACAAAACAGATTTTATCTAACTATGGAAAGAATTCACCATTACGATTGCATGAAACCCTATGTGGCATAGCAATTAATCATAATAGTAAAGACGCATGAACAAATACCAAAGAGCAATAATGAGAGCAGTAGGCCCGCGGCGCATATATTTCTCTCTCGTGCAAAAGTTAATTACAAATGAGCAAAAGCTCTTATTTATATACATCAAGGTGTAGGGAACCCTAAAATCACCTTGAGTTAACTACAGTCTTGCAATGCATGCAAGATTTATTACTAAACCCTAATGAAATAAACTATACAGTTAACTGGAAAGTTACCATCAGTTAACCTAAACATTTAACCTAAATGGACCATGTGCAAGCATGCACGTCCTTATTTAAAGCAAAGTTAACTGGACACTACCCTCAGTTAACTGGAAACCCTAACCCTAACTCCTGTGTAGATAATTCCAAGGAAGAGATAAGCATGTGTGAAGTCAGCAAGTGAACTCAAGACTGAAAGTCAAGTTAACTGCTGCTCATGACTCAACCCTCAAAATTAACTGCAGGTTCCAATTGGTAGATCACTCCATGTCATCTCAGTCTAACACTTCGACCAAGAACTCATCAATCTCTTTGTCTTCAGGCACTTTGATGCTATCCAAAAGAACAGTCCGCTTCTTCAGTTCTCTGCCACTTTCTTTGACCGTATGCATGCCTTCTCTAACATCTTTAGTCATGTTTCTGAAACTAGCTGAAATAACTGAGATATTCTCCAACTTAGGCGTCATAGGATCTCCTTCAAGGTTATCACGAATCAGCTTTTCAAATTCAGCTTGCACTTTGTCCAATTCAACATATGTGCCATCTTCAAGAAGATAATTACACGGAATTTGAACAACAAAACCACTGACAAGTGCAAGTACTCCAATCACATCATCTTTCAACGAAAACAACTTGGCAGAGATCTTTTCATATATCTCCATTTTGAAAGGGTGCTGCTCTCTCCAAGTAAAAAATTTCTCTTGATCTTCATCAATCTCCAAGGCATCATATGCAACAGACAACTGAGACACAAGAACACGATCCTTGGCTAAACTCTGCAACTGAAATCTCGAGCAACTGAACACCTTGACGAAGCTTATGTGCATCACTCCTCAACTGATACAAATCTGCAAGAAGATGTCGACCTATAGCAACTAAACTTTCAATCCAGTTGTCCAAAAGTCTGCCATGACTGACTAACTGATCAAGCTTTCGTTGTTCTGCAGGTGTATTCTGAGGAAGAACAGGTGCTCTACTCGAATTTCCATGAACAAGATCAGAAATATATTGATGAAGTTGACTGTTTTTGGCCTTAAGCAGTGCCTTATCCTCTCCATCCTTTGTGATATGTTCTTCAAGATTATTGGTAACAATCTTAAGAAGAGTCACATCTGTCTCTCGTGTAGTCCTGCCTAGATTTGCCTTAGTGAAAGTAAAGTCACCAACTTCGACTTCATCTAGGCTCTTACCCTCTGGAGGAACAGCAACCTCTATAACAATCTCTGATTCTGGAGTTTTCTCAATATGCACCTGTTTCTTGATTTTCTTGTTCGACCTTTTCTGATAAGGCTCACCGAACTCTGATAAATCAAGGTTATACGAAGGTTCTCGCCTCTGCCTCCCCAAAGACCTCTGGGAAGCTAAGCAAGGCCGAAGACAATATCATCAATTGAGGAGAGTACATCCCCTGATATGTAATCCACAGCGGTTGAGTTGTCTCGATCCAACTCAATTGGTATCCTAGAATCTGAATCTATATCTATTAGAACATGTATGGCGAACTAGGAGGTGAATGTGAGGTTCGGCTGAATGGCTGTCTCTCTGAGGGGAGGCTTTCGAGAACATTCTCAATTTATTTCGTAACTTCCTCTTTCCATTGGCTCTCTTCCCATGTTTCGTGATCTAACTCCTTGAGGAGAGGAATCACAATAGCCTTGACCTAGAAGTAGAAGGCAATGAAGAAAAACTCGCAAGGCAAACACATCCGCGAGGGAACTAACTTAATGCAGCCTGCTGTCCAGGCTGCTGATCTTGATAACCGATTTAGAAACTTCCTCAATAGAAGTATTCTCCTTAGCATACCAATCTGGTGAACGAAGTGGCTGCCAAGCAATTTGATCTCTGACAAATGAATTGAGAAGAACTTCTTCATCATCATCTGATAGACCATCAACATCTTCTGATAGGTAATCAGAGAGCTGACCAATAGTGAGTCTACAATAGTGACGATGACGAACCTCAAATTCATCTTCACAATTTGCCCAAAAATCTTCAAGTGCTGGCTTATATGCAATCCCTTGCTCTAACCTGTTCGCATAATGACCCAAAGGATCATAAGAACGCCTCTCGGTATGAGTTTTGAGCTTGAATCTTTCTAACTCAGTTGACATAAGCTTGGTATCTGTTGCCGCATTGCATGTGAAAATCCCCAATGCAAATGGAAAAGTAGCTGCAGTCTTATGACGATTGCGAAGAAAGAAATGAACATGTTGCATCTACCTAAGAAACTTTATAAAAATGATCTTGTCTGAAGGATACCTCGGCAACATCAGGGGCTCTCCAACATATCCATAAATCCGGATGTATGTGAAAGTAGGGAATTGGATAAACCAATCCGCCCAAGTCTCCATCGCTGATTTTGCCTCGGCAGAAATGCGAATGTGCATTTCGTTGTCAAGATCTCTAACTGTCCTCATAGAAAAGTGATCATTCATTGCTCGGAAATTTTGTTCAGACTGAGAGAACTCCAGCTGAGGATAATACTCGTGAATACGTTGAACACCGAGAGTGCCATTAGTCTTTAGATGCTTGTAGCTGCCTTGGAATGCAACTAAGTAGACCAAGTATGATATCATATGAAACTCATGAAACTTGAGAAAATTAGTAGTTTGCTGATGTAAGCAATCACTAATCAACATAGCCTAGTCAAAATGTTCTGTACCATTAAGAATTCTAGAAATAAGGTTAAACATCCATGAACGAAAAGTACTAGCATCCTCTTGACTTGTAACTCGATTAAGCAAAGTTATCAAAACAGCAACCTCGTCCTTGAATTCACCATGGCCAACCTTCTTAGGCATGTTAGTCTTCTGAACCTTTAGCCATTTCTGAGCTACCTTTCTCTGTGAACGCTGTTGATCTCCATCCCATATCTTCTCACAGGCTTCAATAACCACAGGAAAGTTATCTGAACGCGGAGGAATA
>VDFB02011151.1:0-43495 GCA_007258455.2 Sequoia sempervirens
TTTTTAAAAAGCTTTCTTAGTTTAGGAAAACATTTCAAATTTGGTACTATAAGAAATTGAACCCACAACTTGCACACTTAAATTTGGTGTTTTAAAAATAAACTTTCAAAAGATTTCTTAGTTTATAAAATATTTCTTTTTGGTGTTATAAAACTGAACCCACAAATTGCATACTTCGAATTGGTGATCTTAAAATGAAATTTTAAAAATCTTTCGTAGTTTAGGGAAACATTCTAATTTGGTGATGTAAAATTGAACCCTCAACTTGCACACTTAAATTTTGTGTTTAAAAATTGAACTTTCAAAAAGCTTTCAGTTTTTAGAACAACACTTCATTTTGGTGCTCATAAAATGGAATGTTTTGTTTTGACCAAATGCTTTCATTTTGTTGATGAATGAATGATATTTCTTTTGTTGACCACATTAAGACAAGGCTATTACAAAAACTCAAAAATTGGTTCTTAAATTTGAACAAGTCAATTTTTGATTTGCACACTTCTATAAACTTGCTTGAAATCTCAAACACTTTCATTTTGGTGCACATAAAAAATGAAATACTATACTCTCACACTTCAATTTATTTAATAAAGTCATAATCTATCTTTATTCCTCTTGATTAATTAAATAACATCAATTATTTAATTATGTCACTAATTTACACCATTCCCCTATATCAATTAAATTATTCACTTAATAGTTTAATTAAATCACTTTCCCCCTTTCTAAATAGAATAATTAAATTAATTATTCAAACATCATTCAAAAATATCAACAAATAAATGCAAACTTTATTTGTTAAATTCAAACATGACTTTGCACATTCAACACAAAAAGCTTAATTAATTAATTACCTTCACCCCCTTTTGTGATTGAGAAAATCATGACCACTGATTGCTCACTCTAATTGGATAACTAATTCATCTATTTCCTAACTAATCCATCTATTCTTCAATCCCACTAAAATCTCAACTTGATTTCCTCAATTCCATAGATTAGGCAATCTATTTCCTCTGATTGATCACTTAACATCCTTAATTGATTTGATCACATAAGCTAACCAAGCAATTTGATTCCTCTCAACAACTTTCAACCATTGATCTTGATTCAACATCATTTAATCTTTCACATTCATCTCAAATCATAAAATCTATAAAATAACCTTCAACCTTCACACAAATTATCTATAATTTACATAAGCGAAGCATTGCACAATTACCTCTTGAGCACGTTACAATTTATCCTCACAATTCTATTTCAACATCACACACATTGAAGCTTTTGCAATGCATAATGGAGGCTTTGCATTGATTACAAAAATATGACATTCAACATCAAATGCAAATACACTTCAACACGAGATGGGTAACTTTATAGTTTAATTGCATTCATTGTTTGTTCTTCAATTGTTTTATTGAATTCATTGATTTATATTGTTCATTTCGTGAGTAATGGGTTTAAGAACCTTAATCTTGTTTGAATTAGATTAGTTCAATTCATTTATGTTGATTTTCTTATCACAAATTTTGCCCTTATGACAAAAAATTGCGTCTCTATCTGATTATCAGATGTTGAACAAGGCAACCATCAAGAATCGCTACCCTCTTTTGAGGATCAATGAATTATTTGATCAAATGAAGGGAGTGATAGTATTCTCAAAAATAGATCTCAGGTTTGGTTCATCAATTGAGAATAAAGGAAGAGGATATTCCAAACATGGCTTTCCAAACTACGTATGGATATTACGAGTTTACCGTTGTACCCTTTGGGTTGACCAACACACCTGAAAATTTCATGAATCTTATGAATAGTGTGTTTTGAGACTTTTTGGATGATTTTTTCCTAATATTTATTGATAATATTTTGGTTTATTCCAAGTATATTGAGGAATATGATCGAAACTTGAGGATAGTCATACAATGTCTGAGGGAAAAGAAACTTTTTGGAAAGTTATCCAAGTGCTCGTTTTATCAGGATAGGGTGCACTACCTAGTTTACATCATCTCAGCTGAGGGAGTCTTTTTGGATGTTGAGAAGATAAAAGAAATTGTAGAATGATTGGTTCCTCAGAGTGTGATGTAGGTGTGAAGCTTTATGGGCATTTACGGATATAAAAAAAAAATTGCAAGGGTAATGTAGTGCAAAGGAAGAAACCATCACTCACATGATTAAAAATTTTACAATCAGGGACTCAAGCCCTTTTATTCCTTAAAGTTCACAAGAAAATTACTCAAAAAAATGACTTCTACAAAGGCAAAAATCTGAGCTTTCACCTTCTCTGACCCAAAAAAATTAATCATCTTCTTGAAAATCATTAGATACTAAATCTCACCCAAATCATCCAATACTAGGACCTTTATTCATCATCTTAATGCCTTTTCTCTTAAATCTGTCTTTAAGTTAGTAGCACTCCAAATATGAATTGTCAAAGAAATCTCTTAATGCAAACCTTATCTTCAGACTGTAACTAGCTTTTTAGATACCTTTTAAGGATTTTCAAAACATATAAAAATATCTCTATTGGTTACTTTGAGAAAACTGACTCAAACATGATTGCCCACATTACAAATTAGGCCTAATTAGGCCAGGGTCAGCATAGGGTTTATTGATTCTATTAACTCCAGTCACAAATACTCTTAACCAATCTTGAAAACATCTTTATTTAGACCTAAATGAGCTTATTTAAACATCAAGTCCTTTACCACAAATATTTCGTCAAACCCTAAGAGTTAAGCTTCTTAACTGCTCTAAAAATCTTTTTTTCCAGACTATAACAGTCCTAAACTTTAAGTTTCCACACATAAATCTCATCTTTTATGTCTGAAACCTCAAGAATACAAAGATAGATGTTACAAAGATTCTTTCCACCAATAATGAGAGTTCTCCAATGGCTAAACTGAGATAAACATAATCTTTTAAGTCACTATTTACCCTAAATAGGGGTTTTAACAGTTTTCAACAAAATCATCAATTTCCTCCACAAACTAAACCAATTTGCATGAAACAAAGATTGAAAGGAAGGTGATTGAAGGATCTTTCACTTACAATCGATTAGAAACTATTTCCTGCCTGTACAGGGCCGTACACAACATAAATACAAATATTTTCTAAGAAATAATGCATAAAACAATGATTTCATTTATTCAAATTCTTATCTCGAATCACCCACACCGTACAACATGCATAAAAACCAAGCTTTTATTGATTGAATTATTAAAATCAATCACCCACACTTGCACAAAGGTTTACAAGGCCTTTTAAAGGCATTTTACACCTATCTCTTCAACTTCTAACTACTTTCCAATGACCTAAACCAAAAATGACCTTTCACCTTCTCAAGTTTGCCTCTTTTCCATTTTTTACAAGTTTTGCAATTTTACATTTTTGAATGACAACTTTTCACATTTTTACAAAATTTGACATAATAGACTCAAATGACCATTCTAATGAACTCAAAAAATGAAAAATGACTCAAATGACCTTACAACAATGTTGAATCATCAAAATTTAGCCAACCTTCAAGATTTGCTTCATGGAAACATGACATTGTCAAGGTGCTCCTCCACCAAAGGGTTTTCTAACATTTCAACCTCGATAACGTCTCTTCAAAAGAAACGTAAGAGATTTGAGTGGACCAAAAAATGTGAACAAGCTTTCCAACTCCTAAAGGAGGAAATCATAGTAGCACTAGTGCTAATTATTCCAAAACTCAATAGCCAATTCTTAGTGATCACAAATGCTTCAAGAGATGGAGTAGGAGCAGTGTTAATGCAAGAAGGGCAAGTGGTTGCGTATGAATCTAGGAAGCTAAAACAAAACAAAGTAAATTATGTGCCACATGATTTGGAGTTAGAAGCTATAGTTCATGCCTTATAGATGTGGAGGCATTATCTTTTGGGAAAGCCATTTGAGCTCAAAATGGATCATTTAGGATTGAGGTATATTTTTACTCAACCAAACCTCAATGCAAGGCAGAGGAGATGGATAAAATTCCTTAGTGAGTATGACTTTGAAATTTAGTATATAAAAGGAATGGAAAATAAAGTGGCATATGATATTAGTAGAAGAAGACATTTGGAAGCCATGACCTCTATGAGATCCAATCTGAGGGAAACAGGTGACACAACACTTGCAAGGTGTTGAGCATTATGAGTGGGTGAAAAAGTCTCTAGAAGAGAATCTATTAGACCATCAATTTGATAGGTACAAGTTTGAATCAAATGGTGCCTTAAGATACTAGAGGTGGATGTATATTCTAGATTCTAGAGAGATTAGAAAGTTGGTCCTAGAAGAAGTCCACAATGCACCATATTTTGTACACCCCAGAGTTACAAATATTTCATAATTTTAAACCTTGTACTTTTGGCTCAAACTCAAGAAGGACGTAGTAGAATACGTAGCTAGATGTTTGGAGTGTTAGTGAGTCAAGGCTAAGCACATGTATCCAACAAGGCTCCTTTATCATCATGATATACCTGAGTATAAATGACAAGTGATTGGCTTGGAATTTGTACATGGGTTACCTCTAAGCAAGAAAAAGCATGATTTAATTTTGGTAGTAGTTGATAAGTTGACTAAGGTGGCACATTTTATCCTAGGGAAACTTAAGGATGGATCATTGACCTTGGCCAAGAAATTTCTCCAAGAGATATTTCGTTTACATGGAGTGCCAGAGACCATTATATCTGTTAGAGATATACAGATGACATCAAGGTTCTAGAAAAAATTTAATACAACATTAGGGACTAAATTAAATTTAGTTTGACCTACCATCCTTAGAACGATGAACAAACTGAGAGATCGAATCAGGTAGTAGAATATCTCCTTCGGATGTATTGTAAGGATCAACAATATAAGTGGGAAGAGTATTTACCACTGGTAAAATTTTCTTATAACAACTCCCATTATGCATCCTTAGGTATGGCACCTTTCGAGGCTCTGTATGGGTGAAAGTTTTGTACTCCCATCAGTTGGGATAGATTGGAAGATAGGATCATAGTGGGTCCTGAAATGCTAAAAGAGGTGGAAGAGAAGATGAGGCTTATTAAGAGCATACTAAAGGAGGCGATATATAGACAAAAGCGTTACAATGATAGGAATATAACCTTTAGATAAACACGTTCTTTTTAAGAGTTAAGCCACATTAAATCTCTAATTTACCTGTGGAAAATCATCCAAGTTGGCCCTGAGATACATGGGCTTGTTTGATGTGTTGGAAGTAATCAACCCAGTTGCATATAGACTTGCTCTACCCCCTACTCTAGCTCGACTCCATAATGTGTTTCATGTTTCTTTTCTTAAACCATACCACTCAGATGCGTCTCATATACTTTATTGGTGTTCTTTATAGGTGGAGGATCCAGGAGTGGCGCTAGTGGATCCCATTATAATTATGGATAGATACAACGTCAAGTTGCGGAACAAAGACATTGTTCATATAAGGTCTAATGAGATTAGTATTATGAGGAAAATGCTACATGAGAGGATGTAGAGGAAATAGAATGCTCCTTCCCTCATTTTATTTCTTAGATAGAATATTGACGATTATCCTTATACTATTTCCTAATATTTTGGATTGGTATGTTATGATGTTTTGACTTGAAAATAATATAATTTGATGAAAATATGTGAAACAATTTTGTTTGATTAGACATCAGGATGGCGTCTCTTTCTAGTGGGTAAGGATGTCAGACTTCAAAATTGAGTATATAAAAGGAAAGGAAAATCAAGTGGAATATTCTCTTAGTAGAAGACATTTGGAAACCATGACCTCTATGAGATCCAATCTAAGGTAGCAAGTGATGCAACACTTGCAAGGTGTTGAGCATTATGAGAGGGTGAAAAACACTCTAGAAGAGAATTTTTCAGACCATCAATTTGATGGGTATGAGTTTGAATTAGATGGTGTATTAAGATAATAGAGGTGAATGTATATTCCTGATTCTGGAGAGCTTAGAAAGCTGGTCCTAGAAGAAGTCCACAATGCACCATATTTTGTACACCCTGGAGTTACAAAGATGATTGTAGAATTTTAAACCTTGTACTTATGGCCGAAACTCAAGAAGGACGTAGTATAATAGGTAGCCAGATGTTTGGAGTGTTAGTGAGTCAAGGCTGAGCATGTGCATCTAACAAGGCTTTTTTATCCTCATGATATACCTAAGTACAAATTGCAAGTTATCAACATGGAATTTTTACATGGGTTACCTCTAAGCAAGAACAAGCATGATGTCATTTAGGTAGTAGTCAATAAGTTGACTAAGGTGGCACATTTTATCCTAGGGAACCTTAAGGATGGATTGTTGACCTTGGCCAAGAAATTTTTCCAAGAGATCATTTGTTTACATGGAGTGCCAAAGACCATTATATCTATTAGAGATACACAAATGACATCAAGGTTTTGGACAATTTTGAATACAACATTAGGGACTAAGTTAAAATTTAGTTTGGCCTACCATCCTTAGACTAACAACCAAACCGAGAGACTGAATTAGGTATTATAAGATCTCCTTCGAATTTACTATATGAATCAACATTATAAATGGGAAGAGTATCTACCATTGGTAGAATTTTCTTATAACAACTCCCATCATGCATCCTTAGGTATGGAACCTTTCGAGGCTCTATATGGGTGAAAGTGTTGTACTCCCATTAGTTGGGAAAAATTGGAAGATAGGATCATAGTGGGTCCTAAAAATGCGAAAAGAGATGGAAGAGCAGATGCGGCTTATCAAGAGCATACTGAAGGAGGCGACAAATAGAAAAAAGAGCTATGCCAATAGGAATAAAACCTTTAGAAAATTTGAAGTCAAGGACACGGTATTTTTAAGAGTCAAGCCACATAAAATACCTATTACCTTTGGGAAATCATCCAAGTTGGCCCCAAGATATGTGGGACCATTTGATGTGTTGGAAGTAATCAGCCCGATTGCATACATACTTGCTCTATCCCCTACTCTAGCTCGAATCCATAATGTGTTTAACGTTTCTTTACTTAAACCATACCACCTAGATGCGTCTCACATACTTGATTGGTGTTCTTTATAGGTGGAGGATCAAGGAGTGATGCTGGTGGAGCCTATTAGAATTTTGGATAGATGCAACATCAAGTTGTGAAACAAATACATTGTTCAATATAAGGTCCAATGGGATCAATATTATGAGGAAAATGGTACATGGGAGGATGCGAAGGAAATAGAATGCTCCTTCCATCATTTGATTTCTTAGATAGACTGTTGATGATTATCCTTATACTGTTGCATAATATTTTGGATTGGTATGTTATGATGTTTTGGCTTGAAAACAATATGATTTTATGAACATATGTGAAACAATTTTGTTTGATAAAACATCAAGATGATGTCTCTTTCTAGTGGGGAAGGATGTCATATCTTGAGTTCATTTCTTGTATTTAATAATGTTGAGAAAATTGAAATATTTGAAAAATGAAATTTATCATTTTTATTTATGGATTTGATAAAATGCAATGATGAATTGAAAATGAATATCCTACAAATTTTGTGATATAAGAAAATTATTCCCTAAGATTATCGCTTAAAGTTTACTGATAAGTGGGCAAGTGTAAGAATGTGTGTCCAGGAGTAGGTTGAAGGACAAGAACTTGATTGAGGTAGGAACACTTAGCAAGATGACCACAGTAAGCAAGAATGGAATGTGGAATTTCACACACCATAGTAGACTACAACATATGCATTTTTCTGTAATTGATAAATATCATTCTTGTTGTATGGATTTAAAATGTGGTTGAATGGGAAATTTTGTGAAAGAAATGATTCTAATGCATTCTTTCCTTAATCTATCTAATTTAAAGTTTGATATAAAATGGTATTGTAAAATGCATTTGAACCTATATGATTGTGTGTGAACCCTTTTCCTAGTACCTGCAAAACAACATGAATAAACGAGTTAGAGAAGGAATTACAAGCTAAAACAAGGATTCCCCATGAAATCCATTTGCAAACTCAAAATAGGAAAGAAATTGGTGAAGAACACAATACAAAAGATAAAACTAGATTTAATCCTAATTAAAAAAGAAAACACTTGATCCCATGGGGGAATTGGTGCCAATTTGATGTGAAAATTGGCCCTTTCCCAATTCCTATGATGAAATCTTGATGTGTTGAAGATGATCTTGATCCACTTTCATGAAAGATGAGAACTCCAAGCCAAATCTGCAAAAAGCCTAGCTAAGAATTCAAATGATGGATGAAAATGGCTAAGTATTTTAGCATGGTAACTTTGCAATGTTTGTGGATGATAAAATGAGGAGAGGAGCTCTTCATTTATAGGATTTCAAGATGGATGAATGCCCAAATTTGAGCAATGTGGGACTAGCATTCATCCAATGATATGGTGCCACTTGTCAAGCTATGAATGGATGATGGATGTGCAAGATTTGGGGTTTGTGCCAATAAATGCCAATATTTGAAATTCAAATTTGTTGAAATGACATGTAAGAGGGAAGGGAAAATGCAATAAATGCCACTTGGCTCAAGGCAAAGGACATGTAAGAAGTTATTGCCTTGTTGGATGTACATGTTGACTTGGAATTTTTGAATTCAAATTGAGAGAATATTCCAAAAGATGCCTTGTGAGGAAAATAGAGATTTAATAAATGAGTTAAATCTATTTTCATGTGCAACTTGCATTATCTAGAGGATGTGACATGAGATGAGATTAAATTAATCAAGGGTTAATTAATTTAACAGAGATTAGATGATGTGACCTATTTGACTTAGATTTATGGATTTATTTAAATCAAATAAGAGAGAATGTGACATGAGATTAATTAAATAAGGATTTTGATTTATTTAATTAAAAGGGATGGTGTTAGATTAAATTAAATAAGGTTTTAATTTATTTAATTTAATGGATAGACTTTAGAGATTTAATTAAATAAATTGATTATTTAATTAAATAGGGATAATTAGATCAGATGAATTGATTTAATTAACAGAAGGAATTGACTTAATTTGATAAAATGATTTATTCGATTAAGGGATGAAAATTGATGAATTCAATTAGATAGGGGAATTTGGTTAAACGGTTAGACCGAGGGATGATTCAGGAAGAAGTGATGTTAGTAAGTCAGGATCAGATGCACAGTGTCAATCAATATATTTTACGTGTCTACAGATTGATATAAGGAAAATGAATGTGTTATTTGTTCTATTTCAAAATAAATTCTAAATAAAAGAAATGGGAAAGTAAAACAAAATGTATGTATGAAATTCAACTTATATATATGTGTGTGTGTGTGTGTGTGTGCGTGTGTGTGGGTAAAACCCCATATATGCAAATATATATATACATATATAGAAATACATATATAAAGATAATTAATATAAGATTTAAACAAGGAGAGTATGGATTAATTTTGTAACTTCCATAATGAATGGGAAGGAGCCAACCCTCTAATTGCTCAGAATGGAAGGTAGTGGGCGGCTAAGTGATAGTGGAATAGTGGCCACTATCTCTAGAGATAGAAAGGAAATATTCTCGATAGAAGGGCCATTTTGGTAGGAGGCAAGCAAAGGATTCAAAGGAAAAATTGGCTGAAGCAAAGGAAAAATCACGAAGAGAGGAAGCTATTGCTAATTTGAATAGAGGAAAAACATCAACAAACACATCTAAGAGTTATTCACAAAATCCTTTTTCAAATTTTTACCTTTGCAATCAAATGGTTATTCAATTTTCATGTACTTTCTAAAGGAAGCATATATATGTTGTGCTTATAATATAAGATTAAACTATGGATTTGTGTTTAGGATTCAGTCATTGTATAGCCGACCTCATGTAATATTTGTTTTGTTACCCCACTTAGGGTAGAGCCACCATAATGTGCTTGTTTTGTTTTCCTAGCATGCACTAGCATCGGGTTAATACCCATGATAGGGTTTTACTCACGTGTGTATAAATCCTTGTGGTCATGGTCATTTGACCCAACCATGTTATTATATTTTGATTTACAGGGTTATCCCCACCATGTACATTCCTTGTTTGATTTATATGTTTGTAAAGCATTTGTGTTCAAATGGTTAACACCATTCTTTGTTTACAATACACTTAGTGATCCATGAGTGTATGGCTACAACTAGCCAAATGACTGTATATCATTCCTTACAATGTTGAGCGACATGCATCATTTGATCTTAGTGAAAATTACACACCCACCATAAGATGAGAGATATACACATGATGATGCTTCGAGCCCTGTCATGAGTATGGGTTGATCGTTGTGCACAATGACCCCGTGGTAAATTTCAATTTTTATCATATAGTCTCATTTACTCTGCTAAGAAAATATTATGAGTGATGTTATTGTTTATATGGTATTCCTTTGTTGAAAATTTCAAGCGTTCGATGTGTAACAATAATGCAAGGTTCTAAGTCAAACTGCTAGTTTGGCCATTTCAAGTCGTAGTTGCATGAATCTTTTTCAACTCTGTACATCAAAATGTCTTTATTTATATATACATATACATATACATATGCATACACACACACACACACACACACATATATAGAAATGAGTATGGTGTCATTATTTTTTCCATGGCCGAAGAACAATAATACTCTGTTCTTATAAAATATTCCTTTGCATATGGTCATTCAAACCATAGCTTTAAAACAAATGGTAATTGAAGATAAATAGTGGTAATTGATACCATGATATCAGTTACATGATATCATGTATATCGGTACCCTTATGTGTATTATTGTCACTATTAGAATAGAGAGAAACAACATCATAATGGATTGATCTTCAAATGAATGATATGGAAAAAAAAAAACTGAAAGTTATGTGATTACAAATATTAGTGGAAAATAGAACTTTCACAAAACATTATAATGTCACAAATTGATGGATATTTTTATTATGTTCAAACTATTTCATTTATTGAATAGAATATTCTTGATCATGTAATTCAACCATGATTCATATGAGTCAAGTGACTGTTGTATAAATGATTCCTTGTAACTGAGATGAAATTAGTTGTTATTAAGAGATCAAATGTAAATTCTCAATGAAATTGATACTCTCTTTTTCTTTTCTTCTGAATATGGAAAACCTAAATGTAAGGTAGATTTTATTTAGAATTCAAAATGTATGTGCATATTCCAAAACAATTTTTATTTTTTGGGAATATATGTGTACCACATAAATGTTTCATTTATGCACATGCACATATATGTGGTATACCTTCTGATTTCATCTTGAAATAATCTTAACTATGATTGTAAATTTTGTTTAAAAGGAAAAGAACTATAGAATAGAAAAATGTTGAATTGCATTATAGAACTTAATAGAATATAAAAGTATGATGATTATATGAATGGTTATACCATAATTATATGGAATAAATGTTGATGACTTAAATATAGAATGACACATGAAGTACATGATAGGATGTACCATACTAGTACATGATGCTAATAGATGGTCTAAAAGGGAGGGATACCCCTTTGATATGATGAGATTTTCTTCTAGGAATTGGTTACAAAGAGTGTAGATTTTCTTTTCCAAATTGAACTAGAGTTGCATTTTATGTAGCATAAGCTTGGCCAAGCTTTACAGTCATTTTTATCTACAAAATAGCCTATTAATATTTATCCTCTCATTGTTATATTTATTTACCTAACATGGAACTTTCATATTCTAACAGTAGTAGAAATGCATGTAGTTAGGCATTTACCTATTCCACCTTGCAAAATGTATCTCTTGCTAAGTGTTCCATGCAAGGTTGGGTATTCTTCAACTAACTAAAGAATTTTTGGGAAGCATTGCTTCGTGGTTGGGTGGAAAAGTACCTCAACTATGTTCTCGTCCACCAATGGAGGCGAGATTTCATAAAGGAATCATATCATAATTCTATTATGTATAATTTGTATCATTGATGTAAATGAAGAAATTGATGTAATAGGATGAAATTGATGTATTTGAGAATTGACTTTGTGGCATTGAATGCCAAGTCAAACTTGTAAATTGACTATTGACATTTGGAAATGAATATATATTTTAGACTTATTTGTTTATTTATGGACATAAAATTGATAAATGGAAATAGGTATGGAATTTGTGTCATAAATTTAATATTTATAATGCCAATTTTAATTTATTGAAGAAAATTCTAGTTGGGAAATTTAAAAAAACTTTGAAATCATTCCATCCAGTAGCAATAGTAACACACACACCTGAGCCTTTGGGATATATATATTTGAAATAACTCATCCAACATACAAAAATACAAATTTTCCCCTTTTATAATCAACAACTTAATATTCTGAAAGGGGATCCAAATAACAATCTTACCAAACAAGGCTTCCTAGGATATGAGAAAAGCATTTGAAAATAACCCAGCCAACTATAAGCCATCAATAGTGTCCACAAAGGGACCATAAGGAAACTTGGAATCCTATAGAAACCAACAAAGAAACCAAAAAAATATAATCCAATTCTCTTCAATGTATGGAAAATCCACAAGGAGATCAACACCAAGCACTGAAGTTTGACTTTGGAAGAAAAACCTTCCACTAACACCAAAAAAATCTAAGTCTTTAAATAAAACATATTGCATTGCCCAACCAATAGCAGGAAATGAAACAAATGGTGATGAATATTCCCACCCATACCAACATTAGTAGTAGTGAACAAGCTACTTACTAGAAAGTTGCCAGTCACCACCAAGGCAAAAAAAATTATGATGGGAGGATTCCCATCACCCACTAGACTAGTACCCACATTAGCATCATGGGTAAAACCAAACCACTAGGCTAAGATGATGACATAAAATACAACTTTCACAACAAAAAACATTAGGCTTAAAGCTTTAACGATCACCATCTGCCAAGAAAGCAACCAAAAAAGAACACTAGAGGACGGGTCTCTCAACTACCCCCCACAACCTCTGAAAGTGCACTCTTAGAGGTAAAATTCTTCAAAATAGCATCCCAACCGCAAAGATGTGCATAGAACAGGGGTAGAACCCCCCAAAATTATTGTAAGAAACATAAACCCCTGCAAAACCACAAGAATCACATTACAAAAATGAATGAAAATAACCATAGAGATGCCATCCGCTTCCTTTCCAACTCCATTAAACCAACCATCAGGAAGCTCCAGTTGCAAACCAACATATTCATCCTTAAAATATTTCATAGGTAGGAAAGAGACCAAAAAATCTAAAAGAGGACAACCATAAGTGAAAACTTTCAAAGAGATGTCCTCCACTTCCTTACTGACTCCAATAAACCAATTGTCAGGAAGCACCAACCGTAACCCATCCATCTTGTCCTAAAAATTTGCATCTCCCTCACCCTCTGCAACAAGGGAATTGAAAATCCTATCCCCACTCTATTTCCTGCCACTTGCTATTAGCTATTAACCTTTTGAACATAAAAAATTCCTTGTGTTGATTGTCATTATCATTATTGTTTTCTTTAGAATCTTCTCTCTTGAGAGAATGGGAGGTGGAAATAACAACATGGGGTTTGAATGAGGCAAGCCCCTATATAACACAACGCTTCTTCCCTTTTCATTTTATAGGTGTCCAAGTTGTTGTTGTGGAAGGAAGATTTGAAATCTTGAGCCCTTTTGTAGACTCCTAAACCATATCTCTTGTCTTTCATAGTCTTTCATGAAGATATTAGATCATTCTAACTATACATTCATATTCACATACTGAATTTTTATTTTCTATGTCATAGGTGTTTATATAGTGCCAAATTTTTATAGGAAGAAACCCAAGTTTTTATCATCTTTAAGACTATAGCACGATATGCTAGTATCAATGTGAAACTCTGGTGTCCTCCACAATCAACCCCAATTTCCTGTGTTAGGTTCCTCTCTGTAGTTTGTTCTAAAATATGCTTTTTGTTTGAATCCATTATTCTATAACCTTTGAATTCTTTCATAGTTAGTCAATTTGGTCATTAATAGCCTAATTCACTACATCATCACATCAATCCTTGCATTTACAACAAAGGGACCACGACTCTCAACGAAAAATATTCTTGGCTCTCCATGGAGGACAAAAAACAAGCACAACCCCTTGGTTTATTTTGTGTTCCAATGTTTTTGTGGGACTATTGGTTCTGATCTAGTCATTTATTCTAGATCCCCCTCTTCTCATTTTCCACTAAACATTTTGGTTAACCTGACGTAGTTTACAATTATAGATATTTTGAGTTAATTTTATATAATCATTCATTTGATTACTTGGTCAATTCATTAGATTATTGAATATCTCATTTACAATTTGTAGACATTGTGTTCAATTTAGAAAATAAAGCACTTAAATTCCTTTTCTTTTATGAAAAAATACACAACTAAATCACCTTCTATTCTTCTAACATATCATTAGCATATCTTCCTTTTCATCACTTTCTTCTATCTAACACTTCTTTGGAATATTTGTGTTTCTTGAAGCTTATACTTGAAGGTTACAACCCCTTCATGATTTTCTTGGGTTTGATAACTTTATGGCTTATGTCATCAAGGCTCAAATTCATAAACTAGAGATGAAATTGGTTGGTATCCAAAAATTATTGAGTACAAAGCACTTGGCTTGAGAGGTTGTCCCCCTCATAAAAATATGAGGAGATTGTAACTTAATGATCCAAAAGGTGTGTAAGTTTAGCCTAGCTCACATAGTGGATACACACATTATGATGTTAGCTAGTTGCGTACATATTCTCAATAGTAGGACCCTTCAAAACTAAATGGGGACACAAGTGTCGATACCCATGTTGAAATATATTATTCCAACATATACTTCTTTTGTTATAACCATTGTTACATAGTTTGGTAATAGTATTAACACTAGTTTTGGGGTTACATGTGGAAATACTATAAACCAAATTAGCTTTGCACCACCTCCCTCTGGCCTACCATTTACTTCTCAAAATTTCAATCCTATTGTTTCCAAACATGTTGTTAGTCAACCTCATCAACAAATCACTTACCAAAACACCAATCCACCTATCACTAGCTCTATTCTTTCATATTCTACCAATTCTTAAACCATCTCACCTACTAATCTTTTCATCAACGAAATATTGCAAAATGTGAGCTCTTTACAATAAAAAATATTGAATATGAATCAAAATCCAGTCCTAATATGATCCTCCATCATACTACACTTAAAGCCCATATTCGTTCACTATTTTAAAGATGTCAATACCACAAAACATTGAAATGACCCGTTTTGAGAACTACAATGGGAAAGAAGACTCTAATAACCATGTGCCAAAATTTATCTATTATGTAGCGATTTTATTTTTGAAGATTCCCTATAAGCTAAGCTCTTTCCTAAAGACACAACCTTGAATTGGTTTTATTCATTTCCTAATAACTCAATTCATTCTTTCCAACAGCTTGTCAATCAATTCCTCCAATATTTCAAATCCAACATCAAACCTCAAGTCACATTGAATAATTTGGTTGATTGTAATCAAGACGTGAAGGAGAAGGTGACTTTTTGGGATTTTGAGCATGATGGAGCAAATAAATTTAACAATTAACCAATGCAAATAACAAAATTAAATGATAGAAAAAAATTACTTAGGCACAAATTTTTTAATGCGGTTCACCTAATGTGGTCTACGTCCACAAACAACTATCTAATTTATTAATTATCTAGAAAAAACAAATTAAATTTGTGATAGGTCGAATATATGCGTTAGAAAATGAGCAGCAAACAAAAGAGTGCAAATAAACACTAAAACAACCTACACCTCAAGATTAGCCTAAGTTGGAATCAACACAAAGTAAGAACAATAAAATGAAACCTTTTACCTTGTGTCGAATCAATCCTTTGGTTGGCCCTTTGATCTTCAGTGTTGTGTGCTCCTTGGATGGAAAGATATGCAAGCTAGATGATGATGTGAGGATGGATGCAAATGGATGAAAGTATGAAAATGGCTAAGTATGAATTCTGGAGAAATTTTGCAAGAGTTTGGCTACAATGCATGATCTCCCCAAATGAGAGAAAAGAGGGGGTATTTATAGAGATTTTGGAAATCTCTAGGAAAATGGATGGCCAAGATTGAGCCATCAATGATCAAGATGTAGGGCTAAGGTGGGTTGAGAACCCACAATCCCTCACATCTTGACATATGGCATGGGATATTGCCCTAGAAGGTGAAATGGACATGAGGTGGAAGGATAGGACATGACATGGAGAGGGTACATAGTACCTTGGGATTGGGACAAAATCTCCTCATAAAGGAGGTACTTGTCCCTATGTGGGTGAGAGGACAAGTGGGGAATTAAAAATTCCTCAAATATTCTCATAGGGAAGAGAGAAGGAATTTAAAATTCCTTAAATACATTGGGGGATTAAATGTGAATTAAAAATTCACATGGGGAAAGGAGATGCCTTGTCCAAAAGGAGAAAGCTTTTAATGAAGTTGACTAAGGACACTTTCCATAAATGATATGGGAATTAGAGATGAACTAATATGTGATTAAGGTTGTGCAAGTACTTGATTAGGATAATTAAGGACTCATTAGAGGCAAGTGGAAAATTATGGAGGATGGGACCCTAATGATGATTAGGGGTGTGCACATCTTAATCATAAATTAACTATGACTAAGAAAGAGGGTTAGATTGCTAAGAGGGATTAAAGGTCAACTTGCAAAAGTTGGAGGATGTGACTCATGAGAGAGAAAATAGGGATTTTTAAAAGTAAATTTAAAATTCCAAAGGATAATGTGACTAAATTAAATAAAGTGATGCATTTATTTAATTTAGAGAGGAAATAGGGGAAAAGTATTTATTAAATTAGATACCTTGGGGAACCTTATGCAAGAAACATAATATCAATTAAATGAATGATTTAATTAATATCGACAAAAAGGATGATTTTAAAAGAGCAAAGGGATGATTAAGAAGATGAATTTGACCATACGAAAGTGGTCAATTTTGGATGTCTACATTTTTCCCCTCTTTGAGACACTATTAGAATAATAGGGTTTCTAAGAAAAATAAAACATAGACGATTATATGGAAGAAGTGACCGGAAAAGAGATGCCCCAGCATGGGAGAGATTATGAGCTACCCAAACAGGGGAGAATTAAAGGGGACGCCCTGGGCTCACGAGGGAAGGCCTATGACAAAAGATTGGGAGAGGATGGTAGGGTATGCCCCCTCAAGAAGGGGACGGGGGTGGAGAAAGGGGGGCTGATGCAACTTCTCAAAAGGAGGAAGTGGTATATGTCATTGGAAAGGATACGGAAAATTGAGAAGAATGGCGTTTGAATGGAGGAAAACAGGTCTATAGTGTGGAAATGGCAGCCTCAGGAAGACAAGGGGGGGAATTAATTGAGGCCCAAAAATGCTAAATAAAAGAAAGAAAATCCTTTTATTTGAAAAATAAAAAAAAGGGGGGAAAAACTATAAAAGGGAGTGTGGGGGTCATTTCTCCTCATTTGGATAGCTATCAAGTGAGGAGAAGAGGAAGAGGAGGAGAGAGCAAGACAAAGAGGAGACACGATGCTAGAATATGATTCAGACATTATTCACCGGGGGGACGAGAGACGACGATTTTTTGAGGAGTGTGCGGTGCCACATCAGGTGAGTTCGAAACCCCGGCTAGTGATTTCATGCAATTTTTTCAATTATTTTCGAAAACAAAAATATGGGTTTTGGGGTGGGGGTAGGGATGGAAAATGGGTAGGGGGAAAAAAAAAGATTATTTTTTTGTTTGTTTTTGATTTTTTTTTTTGATGGGGTCACCAAGTAGAATTAGGTGTAGAACCGCTTTAGATGCATGATATTGATGGGTTCGTCAAGGGGATCTCCTTCAAGAGTAGTCAACCTGTATGCCCCAGATCCATATTTAGCGGCTATGATATAGGGTCCCAACCAATTTGCTTCAAATTTTCCTTTCTTGTCTCAGTCTTGCTGAGTACGCTAATTCTCTTTGAGGACAAAATCACCTACCTGAAACTGTCGAGGGTGAACCTTCTTGTTGTAGTGGCGCTTAAGGTGATTCTGGTATGCTTGGAGGTGATCATAAGCTTTGATTCACCTTTCATCAAGTAACTCTAGGTGTGCAAGTTGTGCAACACGAGCGTCCTCCTCACTGATAAGATTTTGGAATGTAGTCACCTTGAGGGGTAATTAATAAAATCCCCGCGCCTGATCCATTATGAGTGTATGAGCCATCAAAATATAGCGTCCAAGCTGGTGCTTCTTTAACTGTATAGACTTCTTTGTCTGGGAATTCAATGTCCAAAGGGTAAGCATCTACTAATGGTGCCTCAGCCAACTGATCAGCTATGACCTATCCCTTTATGGCTTTCCGTTCCACATACTCTGTCAAATTTGCTTAGGAGCATGACTCATTTGGCCATACGGCCAGTCAGAGTGGTTCTAGAGAACAAATACTTTAGTGGATCAATCTTAGCGATTAATTTGACTAAATGACTGAGCATGTAATGTCAAAATTTTTGTGTGCTGAAGACTAGCGCGAGGCAGGCCTTTTCCATGGGAGAGTAGTTTAACTCATAGCCAAACAATGTCCAACTGATATAGTAGATCGCCCTCTCTTTTGATGATTCATCATGTTGTGCCAACAATGCCCCTAGCGCAACTGGAGTGGCAGAGATATACAGGAGGAGGGGTTTCCCTGGAATGGGTGGCATCAGGATCAGAGGATGAGCTAGGTATTCTTTGATCTTATCGAAACCTATTTGACAGTGTTGGTTCCATTGGAAGGTGGAGTCTTTCTTCAGGAGATGAGTGAATGGCTGGCACTTATCTACGAGCTAGGCTATGAACCGACGGATGGATTGCATCTTCCCTTGGAGGCTTCTTAACTGTTTCAGATTGCGCGGAGGTGGCATGTCCAAGATAGCCTTTACCTTGGTGGGATTAAACTCAATGCCCCTGCGAGAGACTATGAAGCCTAACAACTTTCCTGATGTAACCCCAAAGACATACTTTTTTGGATTTAGCCGCAGCTTGTAATGCTCTAACCGTTCAAAGATCTTTTTCAAGATGGTAGGATGTTCTGCTCATGTTCTGGATTTCCCTAATAGGTCATCGACATAATCCTCCATGATGATATGTATGAGGTCATGGAAGATGACCGTGATTTCCCTCTGATATGTTGCCCCCGCATTTTTGAGACCAAAGGGCATAACATTGTAACAGAAAGTGCCCCAAGGTGTTGTGAAGGTGGTCTTGTGTTGGTCCTTAGATGTGATTTGAATCTAATTATAACCAGAGAAGCCATCCATAAGGGATAACATCTCATGTCCTGCTGTCAGGTCGACCAATATGTGAATGTTAGGGAGAGGGAAGTTGTCTTTTGGGTAGGCTTTGTTAAGATCCCTGAAGTCTGTGCAGACCTGAATGTCTCCATTTGGTTTGGCAACTGGTACTATATTGGAGATCCACTAAGAGTAGTCAATCGGTCTGATAAAACCTGCCTCTAGTAACTTCTCCAATTCCTTCTTGACTAATAATGCGACCTGCGGATGCATCTTGTGGAGCTTCTGTTTGACAGGCTTGGCATCTGGGCGAACGTCTAAATGATGAACCAATAAGGCAGGGTCTAAGCCTGGCATGTCTGAGTATGACCAAGCAAAGTTAATCATTCCCTCTTGGAGTGGCTCCACGATGACTGGATACTCTTGCTCTGAGAGTGACTTAGCTACATAGGTGATTTTAGGATTTTCAGCAGTACCCAGATTAACTTCTTGAGTCTCTTCAATTAGAATAGATGATCGGGTAGATAAATAAGTTCCCACAAGGGGAAGATCAACATCTCCATCTTCCAGTGCCTCTTCGAGGTTTTCACCATCTGATGCATCCTTTATTTTTACTTTTTCAAGGTCAGGAAGTGCCTCAGGGAGGTTTTCACTAGATGATCGCTTTTTACTTTTCTTATTCTTATTTTTGCGACTGGAGTGTTCATCCTCCCCCAATCCCATAAGATTGACATATGTATCCGTAGACATACTGACAGGTGTGCTATTATGCAGGTCCCAATCAATAAGCTCAGGGTGAACAAAGGGATAGGCTAATAGTGTAGACAAATAGGCATTCGAACATGGATGATAGGTCGGTGTGATCGACGTCATCGTACGCATGTATGATGGATTCCTCCTCGGGTATGTCTTCCAATGAGCCCTTGTCCACGACGACACTATTGGAAGTATTAGACAATGTTACAGGGCCTTTCTGCTTTTTGTCGTATTCGACACCTATGTTCTTCAGCAACTTTGTTGTATCAATAGGCTGCAATCGCCCCTTCTCTTCTTTACCTAGGCCTCTACCTTGGTAGTTATACTTTTCTGCAAACTTAGTTGACCAAGGATATGCTTCTTGAAAATATTTCTTTAGAGGGGGATCTGGTTGGGGTTCTTCTCGATATACCCATTGACTTATATCCTCTTCCGGTGCATCTATCTTGATACTAGGGGACTTGAAAGTGGTGGTAGGGATGTTTTTACCACTGAAGGTGACAGTCTTGTCTTCCTTTGGAGTAGCATGTGAAGGTTGGACATACTTGTGTGTTGATGGGGGCATGGTTGCTATATTAAGAGTAGTATGCATCTCGTATTCACTACACCCTTTGTCAATGATCTGGACTTTTGCGACCGTGGGATCAGTGGTGGAATATGGAGTGGTTATCGTGGTGGAGGGTGGATTAGCAAATGATGACCGAGATGCCCCCATTTCAACCCTGGGACAGTAATGTAAATGGGGAAAGGAGGCTTCCAAAGCTCGACAATATTCAAATGGTTGGGGGTTAGCGTAGATAGTGACTTCCTATCCGTTGACTGGAAATTTCAGGCGCTAATGGTACGTGGAAGGGACGGCTTGCATAGCGTGGAGCCATGGGCAACCAAGGAGGAGATTATATGCCAAGTCCAGATCAAGGACATGACAGGTAATGTATTGAACTATAGGTCCCACTTGTATAGGAAGACTGATAATTCCCTCTAAATTCCTTTCTACATTATCATAGGCCTTGATGGTGATGATCTGATTACTTAGATTTGCTTGAGTATACCCCACCTATTTTATGAATTTTAGAGTACACAAATTGAGGGCAGAGCCATTATCTACCAAGACCCTTTTTATTTTATGACAGGCAACCACGACTTCAATATGTAAGGGGCGATTATGATTCACATCGATGTTTGGCATGCCACTTTGGCTGAAGTGTAGTTGATAAGATAAAGCCAGGTGACCTACCAAAGCTTGGAATCATGTAGCATCAATGTCATTAGGCACATGGGTTTCCTGCAGGGCTCTGTTAAGGATTTCTTGATGTATGGGAGAAGACTTAAGCAAATCCAAAATGGAGATATGAATAGGGGTCTTCCCTAGGTGATCAAGGATGTTGTACTGAGAGCTTACATGAGTTGATTGGGCAGGTGTGGAGGCCGCAGGAACAGTAATGCGGGCTCGTTGTGTAGTAACAACACACTGAGGGTCTTTGGCTTTTACATGTATCATGGATACATGAGGTTCTACTTGCTCAATGTAATGAATAATACCCTCATAATTGAAGGGTACATTCTTATAGCTCATGTTATTTGTGTTGTTGTCTTGTGGATTACTTGTGGAGGTGCTTGGGCCTTGATTATGGTTTGGAAAGGTGTTTTGATATATCTGTAATTGAGCATTGGACGACAAAGCTTGACTGGGGTCAACCTTGATATCACCTCGATCTATGAGATCTTGGACGTAGTTTTTTAGACCCTGACACTTATTCAAAGAGTGTCCTTTGATTTTATGGAACTCACAATATTCATTTTCCCTAAACCATGCAGGATTAGGTTTGGATTCGTCGAGTGGCTTGGTGATAGGGTACATGATCGAATAGTTGTTCTGTAACAACTTATTGAAGATGACGCTCAGAGGTTCTCCTAATTGAGCATACTGGCATTTAGTGTTCCCTTGGTTGTTCTGATTGGACTGTTGGGGAGGACGGGGTGCTCCTTGTGGTACAGATATGGCGTTAGGTATGGGTTGTTGTTGTCTCTGGGATGTGTTAGCCACGTGGACATGTTTAGTATCAGTAACGCCATCATTTACTGTGTTTTTGTTCTTGTTCCAAAAATGTGGCTTGTCATTGAATGACCTTTCTTTATCTTGATTATATATTTTGATGTGCCCCTTGGCAACAAGGGCATGCTCAAGGATGGGCCCCTTCTCTACTATCTTTGTGAAAGTGGTGACACAATGTAATCTAAAGTTATGAGCCATATCGGGATGAGAGTTCTCCATGAAGAGGGTGACCATGTCCTTTTCTTTCAAAGGGGTTTTCATTCAGCTTGCTAGCGCATGCCACCTTTGGAGGTAGCTAGTAAAGGTTTCCCATTCACGTTGTTTCTCTTTGAGGAGATCTAAGGTGTCGGTGTCCTGCAAATTGAAGGAGAAGTAGGAGACACAATTTTCTGATAGGTTTGCAAAAGATTTTATGGATCCTTTTTCGAGGGCCATGAACCACCCTAGGGCGTTGCTTGCCAGACTTCGCGGGAACAGGCACAAGAGATAGTTGTCATTGTGGATAGCCTCTTGACACTGGGAGTAAAACTCCTGCAAGTGGGCCTTAGGATCTTTGTTCCCCCTATATTTGTCAAACTTTGGCATTTCAAAATGTTTAGGGAAGGGAATCAATGAGATGGAGGGATTGAACGGATACAGGAATATGTCTTCGAACTTGAATGATTGTTTGCCAGTCCCTGCCTGAAGATCTTTCAGAGCAGCTTTAATTTCTAGCAAATTTGAGTTGAGTGGTGGTTGGTTGGGTGGAACTAGATGGTAAGATGACAGAGGATCCTGTTGAGAGAGCGGCAAGGTGTTTAGATATGGGTTCGGATGGTGAAGTGATGACATCCCTTGTTGGTAGGCTGAGGGAATTTGTTGATATGTGGGTTGTTGTTGCGGGGGATAATATGGGTGCATTTGATAAGGATGTGAGGTGGGTTGTTGAGGAGCTTGGATGTGATGTTGAGGATTGACCTGTTGATAATGGGGGAATTGGTGTGATTGTTGGGAGACCGCATAATATGGTTGTTGCTGGGACTGTTGTTGGTAATACGAGTGTTGTGGGGGTTATTGATGTGACGTGGGATGTTGCATGCGCCGAGACAACATGGTGTACTATGCTTGAGCTCGCGGTCATAGGATGAATGTGAGGAAAGGATATATGGTCTGAGTGGGAGGTCGAAATGGATTGTTTTGCAGTTGATATGGCGGTTGTTGCACAGAAACTAGCGGTTGTTGTTGTTGGGGCAGCTGAGGTAACGTAGAGGGATTTTGCAAAGGAGGTTACTAGGCACTGAAGGGGACATTCAGAGGTGGTAGATTAGATTAAGGTGGCTGTGGGGATGCATATGAAGGTGATGGTTGACTTAAGGCCCCATAAGGTGGAGGCAATGTAGTGAAAGGGGTGCCCCCAGTGTTGATGGTAGGTGGATTTGAAGGGGGTGGTGTTGGTAGCATTGTTGGTTGTGGTTGTGGGACGTTTTGTGGCATGCCAAAGGTGAAAGGATCATTGGGATCAATAGTTTGGGGTGCCCCTATGACTAAGATTGTGGGATGCGGGGGATTGCCAACAAGATACAGAACAGTGTTGCCAAATTCTGGTTGATGCCAACCTTCTACGGAAGGAACACTAGGGACGTATGAACTGCCTGGTACATTATGCAAACCTTGAGGTATATTAGGCGTGAAACCACCATACTTGGATAGGTCGATACCTGACAGTAGTTTGACACTCTTGTCAATTAAGTGAGCCAAGATTTCCTCGCCATGTTTTTCAAGGTGGTGGTCTATCATTTGCACATTGACTGGGTTACTAAAATGCTCCTCGAATGTGATTTTGGGTTGAATGACCATGTTTTCATCACCGAGAGGTGATGTGTTTTGACCGTCTATATTGGATTATGATGAGGTGCCATTGTGTGGATCCTAGGGAATGCTCGCACTGTTATTGGGGTCTTGTGAGGCATTAGTTGCGTTGTTTGGATCTTGAGGGATATTCTATTGGGATTGTTGTTCCGCCATTTTCCTTGCTTGTGATCGGGTCTGAATGGGCATGCAAGATGATATCATAGATTAAGATGATCTCGGTGACAAAATGATTGACTTGATTTGATATTTGATTAAATTATGTGGCTTGATGGGATTGGTTTGATTGGTCAGCCATTTAGGCTAGGGCTCGATGAGATTGATTTGATTTTCCCAAAGTGATCTAGGTCGATTGGTGGAAGATGAGTCGATCAAGATTAGATGACATAACGATTCGATTTGAATTGATTGTTTAGGATGGATGATAGGATCTGAAACACTAGTTCAAGAGTGATCCTTGGTAACGCTAGGTGTTGACTAATCGAACAAAAAGGGGACGTACGATGACGGCGCCAAATCCAACTTGAGATGGAAGTGGATTGATTGGGCAGACAAGGACGACAAACTTAGGATAGATGATGATCCAAAGTTGGTTTTGATGAGTGACGATTAGAGGTGAAAACCTGGGTTAATTTGAGTAACCGCTCTTAACAAGGTTTCAGTGGGGTATCGATGGTTCAAAACGTGCAGATGATAACCAAAATGTAGGTTCCATACGAGCTGAGGGGATGAATGAAAGGATTCCTAAAATGAGCAGACGGATGCCTGAAACGAGAAGATGAGTGATCAAGATGGTAGGACAAAGGTTGCAGCTAGTGAAGTGGATAAGAAATTTGACCGATCACGGGTCAGGTCCGCCCAAGGAGTAAAAACTGACAGAACTAGGTCCAAAACAGGTTTCAAAAGACCAATTTTAGGGCAAGTCCACCCCTGGATGAGGGCAAGTCCGACCAAGGATGAAAAAGTGATGATCCTAGGTCCAAAATAGGTTTCAAAAGACCAGTTTCTAGGGAAAGTCCACCCCTGGATGAGGGAAAGTCAGCCCAAGGATGAAAAAGTGATGATCCTATGCCCAAAATAGGCTGCCAAGGACCAGTTTTTAGGGAAAGTCTGCCCCTGGATGAGAGAAAGTCCACCCAAGGATGAAAAAATGATGATCTTATGCCCAAAAAAGGCTACCAAGGACTAGTTTTTAGGGCAAGTCCGCCCCTGGATGAGGGAAATTCTGCCCAAGGATGAAAAACTGATGATTCTATGCCCAAAATAGGCTGCCAAGGACCAGTTTTTAGGGCAAGTCCGCCCCTGGATGAGGGAAAGCCCACCCAAGGATGAAAAACTGATGATCCTATGCCCAAAAAAGGCTGCCAAGGACCAGTTTTTAGGGCAAGTCCGCCCCTGGATGAGGGCAAGTCCACCCAAGGATGAAAAACTGATGATCTTATGCCCAAAAAAGGCTATCAAGGACTAGTTTTTAGGGCAAGTCCGCCCCTGGATGAGGGAAAGTCCACCCAAGGATGAAAACTGATGATCCTATGCCCAAAATAGGCAAAGGAAAAGGACTCAAAATATAAGAATCATCAATCAAAAGACAATGGCTGAGTTAAATAAATTAGATAATCACTAGTTTCGCACAAAGAAGACAATTCAGTCAGCACAAGCCTAGGTCTAGTAAAGGGGTATAGCCGACAAAGTCCTCTACTCTAGGATGAACATGGTTACTAGGGAGTCCTTGATATACACCTGGTACATGAGGCCCAAACTGTGAACACCAACCCATTACAAGCGTGAGTCAGGAACAAAAAAGGCTCGGACCAACTCTTCACATCATCCCGATGCTTCGCCAATTACAACGCGGTTGGATTGAGGTACAACTTTTGCTCTCCCCCCTTTATATACCTCACCGGTACGCGTGGTTGGAATTGTCCCTTGGGGTGATGAAATCCCCAAGCAGGTCTCACTAAGAAAGATAAAATGGGTAGACTCAAAGAACGTGGTAAGTTACGATTTCTCGTCACCCAGGATCGCCGAATGGTGCAAGGGGATTGGATACGTCAAATAACTTACTGAAAAACACAACATACAAGGTTAATTGACCCCTTTTAATTAAACTATGTTCCTAATTAGGGGTCAAGAACCCTTAATATAGTCACCAAATTTCTAAAAAACCAAAATTTCACCTTTTGAAAAAAGCTATCTAGGGCAAATCCTCCCAAGGAGAGTGCAGATTTGGCTGTCTGGGGTAAATCCAGCTGTCTGTTAGGTTGGGTCCACCTGTGGAGGGCGGGTCTGCCTGTCTGTGAATTTTTTTTCTTCAAAACAAATCTGCAACTGGGAGGGTAGGTTCACCCTGGAGAGGGTCCACCCACCAGGAGGGAGGTCCGCCTCATAGGGTCAGGTCCGCCCCTCTGTAACCTGTACCTACAAAAGTCAAAAAACAAAAAATGTGAAAGCAAAAGACCCGTTTGTGGGTCCCACCGGGCGTGCCATAAATGTGATAGGTCGAATATATGCGTTAGAAAACGAGCAGCAAACAAAAGAGTGCAAATAAACACTAAAACAACCTACACCTCAAGATTAGCCTAAGTTGGAATCAACACAAAGTAAGAACAATAAAATGAAACCTTTTACCTTGTGTCAAATCGATCCTTTGGTTGGCCCTTTCATCTTCGATGTTGTGTGCTCCTTGGATGGCAAGATATGCAAGCTAGATGATGATGTGAGGATAGATGAAAATGGATGAAAGTATGAAAAATGGCTAAGTATGAATTCTAGAGAAATTTTGCAAGAGTTTGGCTACAATGCATGATCTCCCCAAATGAGAGGAAAGAGGGGGTATTTATAGAGATTTTGGAATTCTCTAGGGAAATGGATGGCCAAGATTGAGCCATCAATGATCAAGATGTAGGGCTAAGGTGGGTTGAGAACCCACAATCCCTCACATCTTGACATATGGCATGGGATATTGCCCTAGAAGGTGAAATGGACATGAGGTGGAAGGATAGGACATGACATGGAGAGGGTACATAGTACCTTGGGATTGGGACAAGATCTCCTCATAAATGAGGTACTTGTCTCCATGTGGGTGAGAGGACAAGTGGAGAATTAAAAATTCCTCAAATATTCTCATGGGGAAGAGAGAAGGAATTGAAAATTCCTTAAATGCATTGGGGGATTAAATGTGAATTAAAAATTCACATGGGGAAAGGAGATGCCTTGTTCAAAAGGAGAAATCTTTTAATGAAGTTGACTAAGGACACTTTCCATAAATGATATGGGAATTAGAGATGACCTAATATGTGATTAAGGTTGTGCAAGTACTTGATTAGGCTAATTAAGGACTCATTATAGGCAAATGGAAAATTATGGAGGATGGGACCCTAATGATGATTAGGGGTGTACACATCTTAATCATAAATTAACTATGACTAAGAAAGAGGGTTAGATTGCTAAGAGGGATTAAAGGTCAACTTGCAAAAGTTGGAGGATGACACATGAGAGAGAAAATAGGGATTTTTAAAAGTAAATTTAAAATTCCAAAGGATAATGTGACTAAATTAAATAAAGTGATGTATTTATTTAATTTAGAGAGGAAATAGGGGAAAAGTATTTATTAAATTAGATACCTTGGGGAACCTTATGCAAGAAACATAATATCAATTAAATGAATGATTTAATTAATACCGGCAAAGAGGACGATTTTAAAAGAGCAAAGGGATGATTAAGAAGACGACTTTGACCATACGGAAGTGGTCAATTTTGGATGTCTACAAAATTAACCAAAAAAAATATACATTGTTGTGTGCACACTTACGTTTTGCAAACTGTAATCCAGACAACTCTATTGCTTCCTACTCACAACATGAAACATGTGCTCTCTTTTTGTGTGTCACTACATGTGCATTTTGAAACTATGCGACCTTCAAAATTTCATCGTGTGTGTTGATGCAAGTAAATTATTTCATTCCCACACATGACTCTTGGCATACCATATCTACAACAAGAAATTGTTCATTTTTGGGTAGTTAGAAATTAGTTTTTCTACATAATTTATTTACAAAATGCCTTTAATAAAAATAGGCAATTTTTTCTTTGGGGGTGTTGCCCCCAAGCCCTTGGTTGGGGGTGCTATCCCCTGTAGCCCTTGTTGGGGGAATTTCCCTCATACCTCCATTGTGGGATCCACCCTTGAGCTCCCATTAAGGGGATGGTTCCCTCAAACCTTGTAGGAGGGGATTTTCCCCCTTCACTCCCTCATTAATTAATTTGGGGAGAAACACGGCTACCAAAGTCATTAAATCTAACTCCAAAGCATGATTAGAGGTATCACAAAGCCCTCTTCTCTCAAACCCAATATTCTCTTCCTAATTTTGATGTGCAATGATTTTTCCTTGGAAATATATAGCCGCACATCTAGGATAAATATTGTTGTTGCAATATCCTTCATTCACACATCTTTGCACAACTCTTTTTGAATACCAATTGTTGGGTAGCCATTATGAGGGATTTTCCTTTCCATCTCCCATTAGTTAGTTTGAGGCTCCTTCCCCAAATTTTCAATCATTTAAGAAACAAAAAAAATTCATCAAAATTAATTCTTCTTATTCCAAAGATATATAAGCACAAGTTATGGCTGCAACATCTTCTGCAACCCCCTATCAATTTAAACCTAATACTCAACAATTCTCCCAACTTTTTGAATCCCTCCATTCCATTAAGCTATAACTTCTTAACAATAACTTAAATCAACTTCCTCCTATTTTCCCTGTAGACACTACCAAACCTCTACCTCCTTACAACTTGAAGGCCTTTTGTCTATACCATCAAACACCTAGTCATGATATCGAGTGATCCATACCTCTTAAGCATTAAGTACATGAACTCATTGACTCTAATATTATCCAGGTAGCTAGTGTGAATGACAAAGGAAATAAATTTGTAGCACTTTCAAATCAAAACTTACAAATTTATACCAACCCACTACCTAGCCATTCAACTAACCTTTTAGAGCCATCTGTTGATACATTTCCCACTTCCATAACCTTTAATCATAAAAATAAACAACTAGATAACATAGTTTCCATGATAGATGCTCACCTTCATCAAGAATAAGTTAAATTCCTCCAAGATATTACCTTCACCCACATTGATGCCTCTATTCATGTACCTAATAGTCTTATTTACATTACCAGCAAAATTAATGACAAACCCACATGAGGAGTACTAATTGATCTTGTATGCTTGGTGAATGTAGTTATGAAGGAGTTCCTCTATGTGCATGATTTGTGCCAAGAAAATTATGAGAAATAAAAAGTATCAATTAGAATGCATGATGGTTCCACTCACCCTACCATTGGTTCCTTGACCCTTCGTGTCAAGGTTAGACCAAAAATCCTGGATTTATCTTTTTCCACATTTCCTACCTCGAACCAATTTCATATGAAGTTGGGTCACTTGTGGCTCACTTCCATGAGTGTGGTCCCCTATGTGATCCACAAATGTCTAAAGTTTCCATTTTAAGGACAAGTACACACTATACATCATAGTGGGTTCATGCCCTTGTCCCTTCGTGGGAAATTTTCACTTGATTATTTTTTACCACAACTAGCTAAGCTTGTTTGTCCCACAATGATGTTATTTTTCTCTCTTATCAAAAATTTAAAGCTAAAAAAATTGCTTAGCTATTTTTTAGCAACCCCTCATCTGCTATTCTAGTTTCTAACCCTGAGGCCCCTTGGTCTCCTGTGGCTATGATAGTAGTTCCTCTTGTCTCACAAACAATGAGTGAATTAAAACCTGAGCCAAGTATCCTCCCCTGAAATTGGGCATCTTGTTTCTATGTTGAGGTTCCACTTCGACCATTATATCCATGACCATGAGGCAAACACTTATAACCAATGTTTGGAAACACCCAAGTTCCCCCTACATAGGCTTTGAATCGTACATAAAAAAATTAAAATAAAAAAGAACACAAGAGATTACATCATAATATGGATCATCAACTTGCTACAGGAAGTGAAAATTTACCTAATAATCATTCTCCTATGTAGTCAGATCCTGACGTATTATTGCTCCCTCACCCATCTTTTCCAGCCCTAACTCTTCTTCACCCTTGTTGCCAAAGCATAATTTTGAGCCCTACGTTTCCCAACTAATCCAAAAACTTAAGTGCTCTTCACCTTTTCCATTGTCAAGTCAGTGGGATTGTTCTATTACTCCTTTAAAATATTCTTCTTTTGTGATTAATAGTTCTAATTCAATCATGTTGTTAGCACTACTATATCACCCATTGTGGTCTATTTAGATAGTGATTTAGATGATATGGTAGAAAAATTGGAAGACCATTCAAAAATTTCCTTGATTTTCACACAACCAATGGAATTGGATTCTAGGGGCATGCGTGATGATCCTTCTCTAGTAAATGATTCATCATGTATTGAATCATGCACCTCTCCTTGTACTGTACTTGTTTTAGTCCCTCTAGCATGTTACCCACTATCTCTTTATGACAAGCAAGATTGGGATGCAAATGATTTGATATAGACTGAATTAAAAGCACGACACCCTTTGTCTTTGTGTTATGCTTGCATGTACTATTACCCCCATAATGTCCTTCGTAGTGTGTAATTTGTTTGTTAGTTCTCTTTGGATGACCCTCGATGTTCTTGCTAGCACAAGGATACAAAAGGAAAAAATCTATTGTAACTTTCCTCTTTATGTATCCCCATTCTTCTATTTGTCATAAATGTAATTTTTATGCCTTTTGGGGATGATGCAAAGTGTTGAGACATTTAGGTCTCTTTCATGTTGACCCAATCTTTTTATTTTGTTTTCATGTGCTCTTCCTCCTTTATACTCGTACTTCCATTGTATTTGGGGAATGATGTCAATTAAAAATTATTATTTTGGTATAAATTATTTAGAATACATTCATACTGACTCTAGATCTTTGGATCCCTTATGTGCTATTTTATTAAATTGCTTGCTATATATGACATTGATTCAATTTTTTTGTACTAGAGGGAAAACCTTTGTCACGATGTAGCTTTTTGACATATGGAATTTTGGAAATCTCGTCCCTCTTTTGGTATGTATTTCTCTTTCTACCTTAGAGGAAATTTCTCCCACTAGATGTTAGCAATTAATTTAAGGTGGGGTCATACATCATGATATACAATTCACTTTATTCATACACTAGACGAATTTGGTTGTGGTATCTCAACACCTCTTGATCTTCTTTTTAGCAATTTATCAAAGTTACCCAACAAACAACTTTATTTTCTTTGATCTTAACTTTAGATATTGTTGACATGAAACTTACCTAGTAAACAATGGATTATACTAGCCTATGTTGTTTTCATTTGCTAAATGTGAGGCTCACCTAGTAAATAATATATTTTAGTATCTTGTGACTCTTTCACATGTTCATGAGCCACATAACAAATAATTGACTTTGCTAGAATGTGACTTATGGATGCTTCCTTTGGTATGGATCCTAATGAGAATTTGTAGATCTTACTAGTCTATGGCACCATACCTTATATGATTTTGTGTGTCGTGTACCTCTATGTATGTTGGATTATTATGTTTCTAACCATGGTTGTTTCATCTTAATATATATGTATGCCTTCTTGCCTCATGTCTTATATGTATATGATCTTAACATTGTAGTTTGATAAGATCCTCAACTCAGGGGCTATCACATCTCTTAGCTTAGTGTCATCCTATCTCTCTATTCTTTGATAAAAAGACAATCCACTTCACACTTCACTAAGGGGATGAAAATTTAAGTGCATACCATGACTAAAGTGGGGGATAAATGTAACATCATAAATTGTCACCACTAATAATTTTATGCTAGGTTTGACACTCAGTTTGGCATGTGTGTTTGATTTTGTTTGCAATATGATTATTTCATCACATTTTTTTGAAATATTGGTTAAGTCCTTACTTACCAGGTCCTTTCAAAGAAGATTATGCTCAAACACTAGCACAACATTCTAGCATCCTAACCATACATGCCAAAAAATTTGAATTCAAAATTTGGCCTTGTTGTGATTAAGTATGCAACCTTACTTGTTGGCCTCTCCAAAATGCTTACTTGGATATGTGTTTGGTATCATAGATAAGTAAAATCTTATTTCCTTCACTAGTGTATAAGAAAGACAACAAGAGAAAGTTAAAAAGAAAGCAAGAAAAACACAAATGATTAGAGACACAATCTAATAAATTTACAGTCTACAATTTTCCAAATGACAAATTCCATTATTGCATAAAATTTTATGTAAAATTATTTTCTGATGTTTCTTATTTATTGTTATTATTATTGTTGCATGTACTAACACTTGAAATATCTCAAGGAAGCCTCTCCATCCTCCTTCTATTTGATGTGTATGGCTACATCAATCCAACAAGGGTTTCATATTTGAGAGGTAAAATCTATCCCTGTGTTGATTG
Source organism: Sequoia sempervirens (assembly GCA_007258455.2). Classification (NCBI taxonomy): domain Eukaryota; kingdom Viridiplantae; phylum Streptophyta; class Pinopsida; order Cupressales; family Cupressaceae; genus Sequoia; species Sequoia sempervirens. The sequence goes on from VDFB02011151.1 coordinate 32,352, forward strand.
TCATTATCATTATTGTGTTATTTATCCTCTAATCCCCTGAGATCACTCACTCTTTATCATCAATCATCATTACTATTTTGGATGTGGAAACACCAACATGAGGTTTGAATAAGGAAAGCCCCTATAAAACATGAACCTTCTCCCTTTTTCATTTGCTAGTGTCTAGGTTGTCACTGTGGAAGGAATATTTGATAGCTCGAGCCCTTTTGAAGACTCCTAAACCCATCTCTTGTCTTTCACAATCTATCATGAAGAGATTAGTTCATTCTAATTATATAGGTATATTTGTATATTGAATTTCAATTTTCTCTATCACATGTGTTTAGATAGTGCCAATTTCATATAGGTAACAAATCCTAGTTTTCAACACCTTCAAGATTACAATGTGACACATAGCATCCATATGACACTCTATAATCCTCCATAGTCAACTCCATTTTTTTCTGCTAGGTTCCTCTTTGTAGTTTCTTCCTCGAGATCCGCTTTCCATTTCTATCCATTTATTTTGTAGCCTTTGAATTTTGTCATATTTAGTCAATTTGGTCATTACTAGCCTAATTCTCATCATCACATCAATCCTTGCATTTACAACAAAGAGACCAAAAATCCAACCATAAATATTCTTGGCTCTCCCTAGAGGATAACAACCAAGCACAAACCATTGGTTGATTCCGTGTTCCAATATCTAGGTGGGAAGAATGGTTGTGATTTAGTCATTTAGTCTAGATCCCCCTCTTATCATTTTCCACTAAACAAAAGTAAAGCTTAATATTTTAAAAATATCCTCTTTCCTAATTTTCATACCACTTACTAAGACATCTAGTGATAAATTACCTCAATAAGAAGTTATTTTCCCTTCTATGGACATCCTTCTTGCTCCTAGTAATTATTTTTCTTCAGAGGATGTTTCTTCTACTCTCCTTGGTGAAAGTGATGGTCCAAAATTTTGATGAGGTCCCTAGGGTTGAGATGGGTCCCAATAAATTTGATTCCTTTATCCTTTAAGACTCTTTTGATTTCTTTTGATCATTCGAATGTTCTTCAGCTTGATGGTTTCTCACACCTCTTCTTCCAAGAATTTTAGAGATAATTTTTAAGAATATTATGAATGCAACCCCAAGAATTTTTAACTCTAGAAACCTTTTGAAGGAACTTATCATTTTTTTCATACCTAAAGAAAAGGTACAATCCATTTCTTAAATTTTCTTCCTACTAGCTTGAGTAATTTGCTTTACAAAATTTCACCAAAATCTTGACCATTAGTTTATAGAGTATCCTTATTAAATAATTTTTGTCTCAATAAAGAAATTTCAAGAAAGTTAGGAAGATAATTGATTCCATTGTGACCATTAATGATGCTCTTCATTCCATGGGAAAAAGTAAAAATACTAGATTTATCATTAAGTTATATATAGATAAATCTTACGACATGTCTTAAAATTTATTGGATAAAATAATTGAAATATTTAGATTCAAGTCTAGATTTATAGTCTTTATCTCAAATTGTATCTCTACCCTATGTTCTTAATGTTGGTTAATGGGATATTTTCAAGGTTATTTTTGTGTAGTCATGGTCTACCTATCAAAAGTTGCCTCTACTTTGTGAATACTCTTCCTACTTGTCAACTCAAGATAGTTGATATTTTAGGTTTACTCAATAAAGTTGAAAATATTTAACTCATTAAATTTATACTTCAAAACCTTATTATTTACTTTGTGTTTTTATTTAAGCTTCCTTCTAATATTGTTTAAAATCTTGAATGTTACACATATATCAAGTTACACAAGTAGAAGATAAAATTTTTTCTATTGTTATTTAACATAATCATGCATTACTACAAAACATGTTCTAGGTGTTGTGGGGCCAAAATAACTCTTCCAACACATCCAAATGAGCGGGTAATTGTTAGGTGAGGCCTCCATTTTTTCCTCAAGTCTCTCAATTCTTCCAAGCTATGTTATTCCAACATAGTCGTTTAAGAGCCCTAAGAGAAAAAAACTATCATTATGATAGAGTATTTCTTGGAGTTCATTACACTTGTAATTTTTTTTTTTTCTATACCTATAGGTGGATATTGGGTCCTTGCACATTAATATCTCATATTTTTGGTCAAATCAAAAATGTTTGACCATGCCAAGAGCAAATGCATTCTAGCAAAAAGCGTAAGTTGAGAGTAGTGTAAACATGGAAATATACATATTTTTCATGCCATGTGTTGTGAGGCCAAATTGATTGCACCAACACATTCATGTGGGTGGGTGAATTCTATTAGAGGCATCCATTCATTCCTCGAGTAACACGATCTTTCTAGCCTACTCTATTTCAATGCACTCTCTTAAGAGACTTGAGATAAATAAATTACCAAATTGTGATGAATTATTTCTTAGATTTCATGGCACCTAGGAATGTTCGATGGTAGATTTTGACCTAATTTTTTGATGACCGTCTGTCAAAATTTTGACGGTTGTTCGTCACTATTTTTGACTTCAAAATTTTGACGACATTTGAAATGTTGAAATTCTAACCCAGCATCAGTTCTATCTATACATACAAGTATATATGGGGTTGCTCCACATTAGCCTCTCTCAATTTTGGTCAAATAGATACCATTTGACTATGTGAAGAATGAATGGATTCTTGCAAAATTTGTCATGTAAGAGTAGTGCAAACATGGAAACATGCATAGTTTGAGTTTCGTGTGTCATGAGGCCAAAATGACTATTCCAAAACATCAAGGTGGGTGGGTTAATGATATTAGAGACCTCTGTTACTTCCTCTAAGTTTCCCCATCCTTTCAATCTACATTATTATAGCATAGTGTATTAAGAGCCATGAGAGAAAAAACACCAAATTATGATGGAGTAGTTCCTAGAGTTTGTGACACCTGCAAATGTTTTTTCTAGACCTAAATGTGGATATCAGGTCCACACACATTATCCTCTCTTAGGTTTTTTCAACTTGACACCATTTGACCATGCCAAGAATAAATACATTCTTAGGAAAAGTGTCAGTAATGAGTAGCACACACATGGAAATAAGAATATATTTTTTAAAGTGTGTCGTGGGGAAAAACTGATGGTGCAAAAATATTTGGGTGGGTGATTAAATGCTACTAGAATCCTTTGATCATTCCTTGGGTCTCTCGATCCCTCCAACCTACTCTATTTTTGTGCACTCTCTTAAGATCATTGAGGGTAAAAAATTGATAGACTATGATAGAGTAGTTATTGGAGCTTGTGGTACCTATGAATATTCTATCTAGACCCATAGGAAGATTTGGGGTCCCTCCACATTAACCTCTTTTTATTTTGGTCAACTTTACACCATTTGAATATGTTAAGAACAAATGCATTATTGCAAAAATCATCATTTGAGAACACTACAAATATAGAAATAATAATATTTTGTATTCTGTGATTCATGGGAAAAAATAGACTAAACCAATAGGTTGGGGTGGGTGGTTGAATTCTATCAAAATCATTTTTTCATTCCTCAATTCTTTTGATCCTTCTAGCCTACTCTATTCTGATGCTCTCTCTTAGGAGCCTTGGGAGCAAAAAAACTACCAAACTATGACAAAGTAGTTCATAGAGTTCATGACACATAGGAATATTCTATCTATACGTATAGGTGGATATGGGATCCGTCCACATGAACCTCTCTTATTTTTTGTCAACTTGATACCATTTGACCATGCCAAAATGAATGTATTCTTACAAAAAGCATCATTTGAGAGTATTGTAAACTTGTAATCAAGCATATTTACATTTCATTCATTGTGGTAAAAAATAAAAATATTCCAACATGTTAGAATGTGTGGGTGAATGCTGTTGAATTCCTCTATTCATTCCTTGGGTCTCTTGATCCTTCCAATCTACTCTATTTTGGTGCACTCTCTTAAGAGCCTTGTGAGAATTTTTTTTCCAAACTATGTCAAAGTAGCTATCAAATATTGTGGAACCTAGGAATGTTTTATCTAGAACTACAAGTGGCTATAGGTTCCTCTACATTAACCTCTCTTATTTTTGGTCAAGACATTGACCATGCCAGGAACAAATTCATTCTCTTAAAATCATCATTCGAGAGCAATAAAAACATGGAAAGAGGTATATTTTGTGTTTCATGCATCATGGGGCTAAAATGATGCACCAAAATTTTAGGGTGAGTTGTTTAGTGCTACCAAGGGTGTTCTTTCATTCCTTGGGTCTCTCTATCCTTCTACCCTAGTCTATTTCAACACTCTTTTAAGCACATTGAGAGAAAAATACTCCCAAACTATGATGGAGTAATTCTCAAAGTTCGTGGCACCTAGGAATGTTCCATTTGGACCTATAAGTAGATATAAGGTCCCTCCACATTAACCTCTCTAATTTATAGTCAAATAGACAATTTTTGATCATGCCAAGAACAAATACATTCTTGTAAAAAATGTAATTTGAGAGCAGTGAAAACTTGGAAACATGCATATTTTATGTTTTGTGAATCATGGGAAAAAATTACTGCACGAAAAACATCAGGGTGGGTGGGTAAATTCTATCGAAGGCCTCCAATAATTCCTTGGGTCTACCAATCCTTCAAGCCTACTCTATTTTGGTGTACTTGGTTAAGATCCATGAGAGCAAAAAACTACCAAACTATGACAAAGTAGTTCTTAGAGTTTGTGGAACCTAGGAATTTTCCACTTAAACCTATAGGTGGATGTCAGGTACCTCTACACTACCCTATCTTGGTTTTGGTTAAATTTACACTATTTGACCATGCCAAAAAATGAATGTATTCTTACAAAGTGTGTCATTTTAGAGCAATGCAAACTTTCCAATAGGATTGTTTTTTCATTTCATGCATCATGGGGTCCAATCAATTGTGTTAACATGTCAAGGTGGGTACATAAATGCTACCAAAGGCCTTTGTTCATTCCTTTGGTATCTTAATCCTTCTAACCTACTCTATTATAACACAATCTCTTAAGATCCTTGAGAGAAAAAATTGCCAAACTATGATGAAGTAGTTATTGGAGTTTATGGCACCTAGAAATGTTTTTTTTGGACCTATAAGTGGAAGTTGGGCTGTTATACACTAATATATATTATTTTTGGCCAATAATGACTATTTTATTACAAAATGTGTCATTTGAGAGGAGTACAAACTTTCCAATAGGCATATTTTGTATTATGTGCATTGTGGGGCTGATTCAACTATTCCAACATGTTGGGGTGGGTATGTTATGCTATCAAATTTATTGGTTTTTTACCCAAGTTTTGGGATCCTTCTAGGCTAGATTATTATGACAGACTTTTAAGAGCCCTAAGAGCGAAAAAATTCCAAACTATGACAACTTAGTAGTTTTTGGAGCTCGTGGCACCTACAAATGTTCCATATGGAACTATAGGTAGATATAAGGTTCCTATACACTACTATATCTTATTTTTGGTTAAATTGAAGCCATTTTACCATACCAAAAATGAAGGTATTCTTGCAAAATGTGTCATTACAAGCATTGTAAACTTTCTAATAAGCATATTTTCCATTATGTGCATCGTAGCACCAAATGGACCATGGAAATATATTGGGGTGGTAGGTGAATGCTATTAGATGCATAAATTAATTTCCTAGGTCTCCCTATCCTTTCAAACCAAGTTATTGCAACACAACTCTTAAGAGCCCTAAGAGCAAAAAACTACCAAACTATGATGGAGTAGTTCTTGAATTTCATGTCACCTAAAAATTTATTGGTTGGACCTAAAAGTGGATATTATGTTCCTCTACACTACCTTGTCTCAATTTTGGTCAACTTGAAACCATTTGACCATGCCAACAATGAATGGGGTTTTTCAAAATGCATCATTTGGGAGTAGTGCAAATTTTCTAATAGGAATATTTTATGTTATGTGCAATGTGGGCTCAAATCAATTATGCAAAAACATTAGGGTGGGTAGGAGAATATTACTAGAGGCCTCAATTTTTTCCCTAGGTCTCTTGATCCTTGTAAGTTATGTTATAATTAAATAATCTCTTAAGAACCCTAAGAGAAAACAATTGTCAAACTATGATGGAGTAGTTCTTAGAATTCATGGAACCTACAAATATTCCATTTTGACTAAAAGTAGATTTTGAGTCCATCTACACTAAACTATCTTAAATTTGGACAACTTGACACCATTTTACCATTCTAAAAATGAATCCATTCTTTCAAAATGCATCATTTGGGAGGAATAAAAACTTTCCAATATGAATATTTTACTTTTTGCACATCATGGGATTGGACCAATTGTGAAAACATGTTAGGGTGGGTATGTGAATGTTACTAGAGGCCTTAGTTCATTCCCTAGGTCTATTGATCCTTGTAGGTTGCATAAAAAAACCATTTTTTTAGTCAAGGAAATCCATTGAAGACTATGAAAATCCTCTATGAAATTTGTATGCAACATTGAAAAGATATATTTAATGTATATGGGGGGTCACACCAAGGCATGCCATATAAAGCATGAGAATTGAATTTAAGTATGGGTCATATGGTATTTTAATTGAAGGTTTTTTATGAATATTGTATGTAGATTCAAACTTGGGCACTATCCTTAGAAATATCTCTTGAGTGCATTAATTAAAAACCTGAGTAAGTTTCTTGTTGATCCTTTTCTATATATGGGATGCCTATTATGGGATAATGGGTGGTAAAGTAGTTGTAAGGTAGGGACATGTTGAAACTTCTTTATGGTTTATGAGTGATGATATCTTATTGCTCTTGATTGTGACATTATGGTATAGCTATAAATGTATTGCTACAATGCTAATAGATGCATGGCTATGATTATCTTTAAGTCCATTTTTATTTTATTTCACATAAACATACAATAAAAAAATATAATTGTTACAATGTAAAAAAATAATCCACTTTTGCAACAAACATTCAAAGCACCAATAACACCCCAATAAATTATACCAAGGTAACCATGAATTTACAACATAGTACTAGACATCAATACAAGTACCTAGAAACCACATAGAAAAGCGATGTAAAATAGAAAATAATGGCACATAGTATATAATACTACACTATGACATACACAAAGGTTTCCCAACCATACTAAGACCCATTTTACAACTATATAGTTCATCTACAAACTAACCACCTCATATGAGAAAGAAGAAACACTATCCCAACTATAAAGAACAATACACCAATTATTAGAGGACATTAAAAATAGGGTTATAGAAGCTTAACTAAAATAAAAATAAAAGGATACCTAATCAAGATTTAACTTGAAATATATCTTACTTAATTCCCTTTAACCAAATCTAACATCACTCCAAAGGAGTTTTGAAGGAAAAATAAGAGTGCAAATATCAAACAAAATCTTTATTGATGTAGCTTAGACTCTCTTAACCATAAAATAATGAAGACCAAAGGAAAAAAAACCCAAGACAACTCATCTAAGATATTTATAAAGTATGCAAAAGATAAAACTATATTAAGATATCGTGATCATGAAAATGCCAAGTTCACATAGCACACACACACCTTTTGTAAGAATAATATGTACTCATGAAAACATATTAATTAAAAATCCATGTAGACATACAATGTTATATGTTGGTAAAAGTATACTATATTTACAAGAAATCCATATAAGATTACAATAAATCCATATAGGTATACAATGTCACATGTCGGTAATAAACAAATATATGTACAAAAATTCCATATAGACATAGAACAAAGTCATAATGTAGTCAATCCTCTCCATAGGAAGGGAAGAGTTGATGACCCTTTAACCGTCAAGTGGATGGAGAGGCAAGTGATGATGATTGCTTTTGAACCCATTAAATTGACTGACCCCCTCTCTAAATTTCTTTAGATTTTCACCTAATACAATGAATATATAAAATGAATTATAGAATGAAATATAAGGGAACAATCACTTAAATTCATTTGATAATTTCTCTCAAGCAATCATTTCCTCTCTTATTTTATCTGAGGGGTAGGTGCACGAATTGGAGTTGTGATCCCCTATGACAAGCATAAAGAAATAAATTAAACCACAAATGAATATCATTCTACTATTCACTAATAGATGTGGTATAAAATAAGAAGTAGAATATTGAATTTACTAATTAGGCGCATACCTCTGTCAAAGGAATCAAAGATAAAATTGCTGCGAAAACTCCCACCTCCATTGTGCCATGAGTATTGGAAAGAGTATGAAATAATTTCATCAATTGAAAATGAAATAACATTATTTTACCAAAATCTACATAACATTATTTTACAAACATAATGACTAAAAGTAGTCAAGCTTACATCAATGAAAGATGTATGATCACTCCCACCAACATGTCTTGATATCAAAGGACCAACATCCACCTGTTCACCATCCAATATCAAATTTAATATTATAATTAATATAAGGTAAAGTTTTTCACATTTAATATATTTACTATTTCTTTACTAATTACATACATGTGGACTTGACATGGCCACATAATCAGGAGCTAAAGGGCCACCAGATGTAGGGTGAACACTCTGACCCTAAAATTTCATTACAATCAATTTATATTAATTATCAATTATCATAGATGAATATAGTTAATATTATATTTAAAAAGGAAATATAGTAAATTACATTTAAATTTATTGAAATTTACTTGTTTATCAATGTTAAATGTCTGATGTAGAAGGTCATCTATGAACACCATTTCATCCACTATGGATGTGTCCTACTGCTAGCCATGTGTAGCCCAAGCATCCTTGGGCCCGTAATAATAGAAATACCCACATTTTCAGTAAATATGAGTTGAATATTGAGACTTGGAAGCCTCTCCATCACCTTGTGCTAAAGTTCTAGTCTACTATAACAACATATTTGTGAGACATTTTATGAACTCTAGAGTCTCTACCTTAACACTCTCCTTCATAATGGAAGATGTAATGTTGTAAATTGAATCCTATGCAATTTAAAATTCTATAAACCTCCCCTTTCTAGATAAATTAAATTTGATAATGGACTGTCCCTTTCATCCAACCTTAATTTTATCCTTAACTTGTTCATTCCCAACTGTCAAGGTGGGTTTATTTCGTAGAAAAACACACACCACACAAACATTTGAACATTGCACAAAAATCTTAAAAATATTTGTTATTGCAATAGCCATTTGGATGTTACACTTCCCACATTTTTGCAAGTGTGATGCCTCTACAACTTGTAGACATGCCAGAATGACCCATTGCATGCATATAACTTCTCCAAACTCCTCATTTTTGCATCAATCTTGCTATCTCTTCTCTTCTCTATCAATCACTCTCTCATTCTCAAGTTATTTTCATCTCTCTCGCACTTTATTTACCACTCTTCACCACCTCCATTGTATTTTTCTCTTTACATTGAAGCTTTGACACTATTGACATACCATTCTCGAGCTCAAATATTACAATGTCTTCCTTTCGACATTCTAGCTTTCTAAGGAGGGTAACCACAATCTCTTTATTGCATGATCATTTGATTATTTTAGCATAATATTCTAGCATGTATATTCTATTTCCTCATCTCATCTATTTTTTTTTTATCCCAATCATATCTAGCTATCCATGGAGGTTGGAACACCTACGAGGGGTTTGACTAGAGAAAGCCCATAAAAAACCCCGACATTTTCTCTTGGTCATATGTGTGCAGATATTGAAGGTGTAGCTTTGTTGGAGGCTTCATTCTTGGATGTCTTGTGAGTGTTTCCTTTCTTATTTTTCATTTTATCTTTTCCTTTCCACCAAGTCTAGTTTACTTTTCATTTATGTCATTTCTTGTTTATTTTCTCAAGTTTCGAGAATTCAGTTTATCAGAACTGTTAGTAGGTTCTTAGTCAGTTTCTATCATAAAATCAATTTTTGGTCTATATGAGATTCAAGTACAGATGCCAACACATTGTGAGAACATCTGCGTGCCACATTGTCATCCTTAGATAAGAGCTTACTATTTTTCCCAAAAGACCTCTGCAACCTACTCTTTCGATTTCTGAAACTCTCCCATTTTAATTATGCATAAAATATAAATAAACCTTTATCATTTTATCCCCTCACTCGAGCTTTGATCCTTGAGGTAGTTGAGGACCATTTGACCCTTTAGACCTCACCATCTTCAGGGTGTCAAATCTCCTCCTCTACTTTTTGGTGAACCTGACATGAACTTGTATTTGCTCTAGCCTTTGTTGAAAGTTTTTTTCTCTTTTTTGGAAGTTTTTTGGACTGAGTGTTGTGATACTCTTATGAGTTTCACAACCCAATCTACAACTTTTGAGGATGTAGTAAGAAGAATCATTCAACACTCAGACATGGGTTCAAGACGTTAGCTCAGTCAAACCTCATCATCTTGAGGGTGTCAAATCTCCTCCTCTATAGAATGTACATTGACATGCTCAATTTTTGTCCTAGCAAGGGTTCTCTGTACCAAGTCATGGGAATGACATTCCCTCTCTCTAACCTAAAACTCACACATATAAAAGTGTTCTAGGATCTTATTGAGGAGAAACTAACAATAGTGTTTCCTCAAAAAATACCACAAGACCTCAATGTTGTTGTATGGAGGATGGCTAAAGAATTCCAACCACATCTCCCACAAAATTTCCATTATTCCTTAGTGTTGGTACCAATGGATAGGGAACTTCTTGAAATTACCATGTAGGGTTGCATTTTTTTGTGGATTAATGAATAATTCACACAAAAAAGATTTTAATATCTTTTTTCTTTTACTTGTTCATAGGATATTTTTTTGGTATAGAATTTTCTTGATTATTACCTCTTGTTTGACCATGTGTTAATTTTTCCACTCACAAAATCTATGTGAGAGATGCTAGATTCTAATGAAGTGGCAAGGGTAGATTGATGAGAACTAGATTCTCTTAAATTTCTTAGCATTTCGATCAATGTTTGAATTTATTTTTCATTAGTTTCAATTTTCCCTAGGAGGTTTTCTTGTGTCCTAGGAGGATTTCGAGGAATATTGGAAGAGTATTTTTGGGTTGTTCTTCATCAAGGTTTTTGTGAATTAGGGTTTTCGTGAGTCAATAGGGGATTTTCAATTCCTAAAAATTAAGTAAAATTAAATCAAAATAATTCTAAATTTTTATTTAATTCATTTTCTACATTAAACAATAA